>ML816363.1:0-37579 GCA_009831015.1 Picea engelmannii | reverse complement strand
TGGAGGCTTATTTGGTGTAGAAGGTCCCTTTTTCGGTGGCATGTTGGCCAAGTATCACTTTTGAATCTTGATTTTGAGGTGGTTCTGCTAGACAATATTTATTCTGTTGTATATCTCAAGTTTCGGCCCTTCTGGGTATGAAAATTTCTTTTAGGTAGTTCTCTAATATTTCTTCTCTGCAATGCCACAGGTCTGATCAAAATTGGATGTGCCAAGTGGAATTTACGATAACTTCCTCACAACTTGCCGATTTTTTTCCTTTCCAGTATATATCACTTGTATAGCATGCCCCGCACAAAATAATTGATATCAAATTCTGAAACTCTCACCAAAAATACTACAGACTGTTCGCAATCCAATGAAACTAGTCCCACTCAATTTGGATACTCTAGCAAGAAGTTATGATTGTTTTACCTGGAACACCTTCGTGAGACTAGTCAATAGGACTAGTCAGATACCCTATATTACACAAGGTGTATCTAAAAATTTAAGATGACCCAGGAGCTGAACATTTTACCACGGATACCTTACTAATTTATGTAAATGTCCTCTAAATTTCAGGGTCTGAAACGTTACAGAAAATTTTTTATAGTGAAAATTCCGCAATGACTCATTTCAAGATGATTCCAGACCCCTATCTTGTATAGGTTGTATCTCTGAAAGTATAAGGCCTCGGGAGATGAATTTTGAACCCAACATACCTTGATCTGTATACTAAATATCCTCCAAGTCTTTCCTTCTGAAACGTTGTAGAAAAAAATTTATAGCGAAAATTCCACAGTGTCTCAGATGTAGCAGCAAAACCCCAAGACCTTGAGCTCTGATACCATATGTTAAGAACCAAACATCAATATAGCATAGAAAAACCTCAGGACAAGTACTCAACGCCTTGAAAAAGAGATAATTTCAGATAATAAGCCTCTTCGAGGGGGCAACCTCCTTTTACCCCACTTAAATGTTCAAGTACAAGATGATTCAAAATGAAAATGTCTCCTTGGTATATATAGGAGACTAGGAGGTATAATTACAACTAATGGCCTAAAGCCGACATAAACAAAATAACATTACTAATCTAATATGCCCCAATTAAGGGTTAATGAGCCAATATTAGGGCTTAACAGTCAAACTATAGACAGATTCAGAGTTTCATAATTTAATGTGTAGCTCTCTTAAATACCTTTCCAATGGGCTATCACGCTCCTAAAACGGAGTTTGTATGCCAAAGTTACTACCATGAGAAGTTGAGGTACCAACTTACCCATATGGGCCCACATAACTTTTGGTGTTTCATCTCCTAGGTTAGGTTTTTGGATGTCTAGGGTTTTGGCATTCATGAGTAATATCAAAAAGGCCTATGGAGCCTCATTGTAATCATTCTGCTAAGACATATGTGCATAGAATCCACATCTCTTCTCAGAGATAGCTACCACCATTCGAGCAAGTGTTTCAGTTCTACAGTTTTACAGTTTCAGCCCATTTCATTTCTTCAATAGAAGATATTGTTCACTGGATATATGTGTTGTTCTTCATATATCTGTGTTTATGGTATTCAGTTTGTTAATCAGTTCATTTTGCTCCTAAATCTAGATCAGGGAGGAGGGGTTATCTTGGACCCCAAAGGAAAATAGGAACTATCGTATGCATGGGGGATCGGTGAAACCTCAAATAATCAAGCCAAGGCCTAGCCCATTTGGAAAGTAAGTTGGATTATGGAGAACCAAGGCATTAAAAAAGTGACAGTGTTGGATATTCTATGATATTCATACAACATATGGTCTTCAAAACTTTATATAAATATCACCAAATAAATAGATTACTTTGTCGCACTTAAAAATTGTTATAAATATTCAAAGAAGTCAAATTCTTTCATATTTTGAGAGGGCTCAATCAATTGGCAGACGCAATGGCCAACAAGGCATGCACCTTACTTATTGTCCAAGTTTGGAAAAATGGGGGGGTGAGGAAATTTGTAGCCTCTCCTAAGTTATTATCCTCTCAATGGTCTAAATAAACTCATTAATGTCTGATGACAAGTGGAATTTCCATAACAATAATCATTTGCAAAGAACCATAAGGGTGGTCCATCATGTTGCTCATTCAATCTTGCGGGAGTTAATATTTATTATCTCTAGTAGGATGGGATGACACAAAGCATGTGAGTTATTTCTTCATCTTCAATGGGTGTCTATAATTTTCAGTTATGGCCTTGGAGGAGAGGCCTCGGAATGAACATTCTTCTTTTTCTAATTTTTTGGCATGTCGTTTTACTGGTTGGGGGGTCTTGTTCTCTAGAATCAATCTCTTGTGCAAAGTTTGGAGGGGATCCAAGAGGGGGTTTCTTGGTATACATTGGGAGTTTTGACATCAACATTTGGAAGCTTGGTTATGGGAGCATGAACTTGTGGATCCAGTCGTAGTATTCGTGTGCTCTAGATTTAAGGAATCCTTCAAGGATTGAAGCCTCTAGATTTGTGGAAAGTCTCATGTGATTTGCAAAATAAATCACCCTCATGCCATTAACTTCAAGTCATTTCTTTAGTATGCTTCAGGAAAGTAGGACGATATTCTTTCTTATCTTCCTCCATGCCCCAACGTACCAAAAAAGGCCACTCCTTTCCTCTGAGAGTTACCCTTATATCTTTACAGTCTAGAGTTTCCTTAGGAAATTCTTGGATATAGTTTGGGATTCCTTACTCAATTGATAATTATCTAAGTGCATTTCAATCTCTATCAACCACTCTTGAGAGATGTTGGTCTAGTATATTTGTTATTTTCATTTTTTACGAATAAAAGAGATTTGGGATATTGTCTGGAAGAGACATTCTGGAACAAGGATCATGGAAAACTACCATGACCATATTTGAGAGTCAATTAAGATATGTGAATGTCTTTGTGATGATAGTCAAGAAATTGTAGCATGGGCAATGGGGAGACTAGAAACATGGAGAAAGGAATGGGAGTAGAGTTATGCAGAGGATCTAAAAGCAACAGGAAAATGAATGATTGAGGTGAAGGCCCAATTGGAAAAGCACAAGGGGAAAATAACTCTTCTGGAGATAGGGGAAGAAATCAACAAGGAGAATTTGGAGGAGCATAAATACATGATAAAACTACAGGAGAGAGTTCAGCATTTGGAGCTGGAGCAAATTCGTGGGCTTGTAGAGATGAGGTATTTTGCTTCGTTAGTTATCTCGGTTGGTTCCTTTGGATGAGAGAAATTAGCAACCATGGAATAAGACATAGTGCAATAGCATACAAATCAATCAAAAAGAGAAAACCCATATTTTCATCAATTGTATGAAGAAAGAAGAGTGCCCACTTTGGGCATGGTAGAAAAAATGTTTAATTTACCTGATGTTTTACAAGTCTGTATTTTTTCTAGGTCAATTTGTAAGGATTTATACAAGCCAAATGGTTAATATTAGTGCTATAATATTGAAGATAGGGAAACTAGGAAACAATTATAAGCATATTTTGAACTTTCAATAGGTTTTTTGGACTATGTCATTCCTACTTTGTTTGTATTAAAATGATGGATGGTACAGACACAACCCCCTCTTTTATTGAATAAAAATAGTAATTGTTTTTGTTTTGTTTTAAAGGTAGGGAGACCTCTAACTAAGAAAACCTCCAATTACAATAATTCTCGACAAAAACATTACATGGCCTCCTAGCTCTTTAAATAGACAAAACTCAAAGTGGTCTCATCATTAATGAGTACCAACTATCTAGTGTGCCTTATTTGATAAAGAGGACATTTTTACCTTAATTAACTATCCACTAACTATCTAATGGGCCTTATTCAAATAATATGGTCACATACATTACTTGAATAAATTTTAAGTACACTAAAGTAGTGAGGTTAGGGTAGGAGCCTAGCATACCCTCCGACTTCAAAAGCAACATTGTACTCAAGGTTGGAGGCCGGGAAATTGCTATAGAATTGCTACCAGTTCCCAAGTGGCATACTCTTGCTCCATATATTTCCATTGGTTCAATACTCTTAAACTATGCACTGCCACAATGAACTCTCTTTGGTAACCAATACTAATTTGGATTGGAGCCATATCGATGCTTCTTCATCAAGTTTTGGTAGGCTAGTTTGCATCCCGCAATTTGATATCACTATATTCTTCAGACTAGACACATGAAAGACTGGATGAACCTTTGAGTGGGTTGGAAGAGAGAATTTTTAGGCAACTTTTCCAATGCATCGGATGATCTGATAAGGTCCATAGAAATTTGATGTTAGTTTATGGTGGATTTTGTTTTTGAGGGAGGTTTGTTTATAAGGTTGAAGGAAAAGAAACACCTAGTCCCCTTCTACAAAAGAACGCTTTGAACAATGTTGGTCAACTTATTGCTTCATTTTATTTTAATCCTTAACCAAATTGTTCTTAAGTGCATGGAGAATGGCTTATTTGGTATGAAGTGTATTGTCTATTACATGAACCTTTAAGGTGCCTAGTAAATAAGAAACCATTGATAGGGGGTTTTGGTCATAGATAGCTTCACATGGTGTCATTTTAGTAGCTCCGTGATAAGTGGTATTGTAACACCATTCTGCAAGGGGTAACCACTATGCCCAATGGTGCCACTTTTCTGAAGAGAAGCATATCAAATAGGATTCTAAGAACTTGTTGACCACTTTTGTTTAACCAATAGTTTGGGGATGATACCTAGTGCTCATTTTCAATTGAATACCCAGAAGTTTAAAAATCTCCTACCAAAAATTTGTTGGTGAATGTGGGATTTTGATCTAATACAATGGAAGTGGGCATGTCATGTAACTTGAAAATTTGATCCATGAAGACTGGGGAAACTGAAGAAGTTGTTAATGGGTGTGATAAAGAACAAAAGTGAGCATATTTGGAAAGGCAGTCAACTACAACCATGATCATTGATTTGTTACTATCTTTTGGAAGACTCACAATGAAATCCATAGAGATGTCAGTCCAAATATTTGTTGGGATTAGTAGAGGTTGCAGTGACCTAGATGTCTTTACTGTCTCATCTTTGTTTCTTTGGCATGTGTCACGAGCCACTAAAAAATCCAAGATGTTTGTTTTAATCGCTTCCCAAAATGAGAACTTAACTCATTCATAGGCTTAATGAAAGCCAAAGTGACCCATTGTAGGTGATGAATACAACTCCTTTAAGACTCTTTGTTTTAATACATATTTTTTTACCAAAACAATGTTCCTTTTATACTTCAAGGTATCTTGTTGTCATGTATAACATTGAGGAGGGTTGGTACCTTCCTAAATCCTTTGGATGAGTTGAACCATGTTTTCATTTGCCAACTGTTCTTGGTAGGCTTCCTCTAGTCATTCTAGAACAGGTAAGGATAAGGCAAAGAGGTATCCTTCCTCCTTGTATTTCCTTGATGAAGTATTAGCCAGTACATTTTCTTTACCTTTCTTATATATGATCTCATAATCATACTCGAGCATTTTAATGGCCCACTTATGCTGCTCTAGTGACAATAATATTTGTTCTAGAAAATAATTTTATGATGGTCGGTCTTAATCTAGAAACATATCGCTATGAAATATGGGTGCCAAGTCTCAACTGCATGAAAGATGGCCATCATCTATTTCTCATAGGATGATTTTCTTAAATTGTGAGCACACAATTTCCTACTGGTGAATGTTAAGGGATTTCATTCTTGTATCAATATCTACTGAGACCTCTACTCGAGGCATCACATTCCAAGACAAATGTCTTAGAGAAATATGGCAGTGACACTTCTAGGTCTGGAGTAGTGCACATGCAATCCTTTAATGTTGAGAAAGCTTGCTCAGTAGCCTCACTCCACACAAAGGCCTCCTTTTCTAGTAGGGTTGTTGAGGGAGCAATAGCTTTTCCATAATTTTTCACAAACTTTCTGAAGTAGCCGATAAGTCCTAAGAACCCATGCAAGCTCTTCAAAATCCTGGTGGGGCCAATATTTCATAGTCACAACTTTCTTGGGATCTAATCACACTCCATCTTGACTGACAATATGACCCAAATATTAAACTTTTGAAACCCCAAAAGTGCATTTGAACCATTTGAGGAACAACTGGTGGGTCTTGTAGGAATTGCAAGGCTTTGTCAACATGCTTGATATGGAATTCACACATTTTTTTGTAGATTAATATATCATCAAAGAGGACCAACACAAAATTGTGTAGCAAGGCTTGTTGAAAAATCTTGTTCATGAGGCTCTAAAGGTTGATATAGCATTTGGAGGTCCAAAGGGAATCATTAAAATATTATAATGACCTTGAAGTGTGTGGAAATTTGTCTTAGGGATGTGGTGTGCCTGCACAACAACCTCCCTAATTTCTTCTCTTATATTTTCCCTAAGAGAATAAATTGGGCCTCCTTACTAAACTTTTCCACTAAAAAGTTTCCCAGACTCTCTCATGCAAATATCAAAACCAAGTATCCTTTATCAATCTCCATACTTTACCATTTGTATCATTTCTTCTGATCACTCTGACTCGCCAATACACATTATCGGCAATTTCCTTCTTTCTTCATCGATACATAGCATATCATCTAGGTTCGTCTCTCTCTCTCCAACACATTTCTTGTTGGTGAGTTTCCCTCTTATGTCACTGATGTGTCGGCAAAAAATATGTTGACCCCTCATAAACACTAAGTGTATCGAATGGATCTTCTTTCTTTCACCAACGTCGACCCTTTCAGTAAGACTCGCCTTCATCTTAGGACCTCTATTATTCTCCTCCAACTCAATCGCTTTTCGTTGCTCCTGTCATTCAATATCCTATCATTTTTAATAATTAATCTTTTTATGACTGACAGGTTAACTGGTGACTGATCGCATATCTCACCTAATCTTCATGTTGCATTTGTAATTAAACCTATATGTGTTGTCAACGGTTTTCATTACGCATATCATACCAGCATGCACATTTTGTGCTTCTTGATTTTATGACTAACCATGATCATGAAAGTATCATCCATCATCAAGTGGGTCAACGGTAGCATCTATAAGACTTGTGTTGGCTTTGAATATCATCTTACAAGAAAATTAGTCCTCCCAACTCACGAACAGGGTCAAGTGCCCCAAACATCAGTTGACTATTTTCACGGAGTTATATTTTTGTGCTATTGACACATTACCTCGGCATTCATGGATGAAATAAAATCCTATACAAAATGGATGACATGGGAACTGATGGAACTAGATTTAGGAAAAGCAACAACAAGAATGGGACCCAAACTTCCATTAAACAAATGCCTTTGAGCACAATTTTTCGGCATTCGTCAAAGTATACTTTTCATCCCCATATCAGGCCGACCATAAGCATACGTGATTATGATTTCAACGCAACTAACAGAATTATGCATGATTACAATTCCAATGCAACTGAGGGAATCGAAATCTGAGACCCGAAAGTGACAAAATGATCGCCAAGGATTCCATGCCAAGCAAGCCTCATTAATCGTGGCCTTCATTAAACATGGATCTACTTAAATGCTTGAGTAACATGTTCATTTATCTCGCTATAAGTTTCTCTATGTGTTCTCTGCGTTGCAAAAAAACGACACCTCAATCGGACATCATATGAGAAAGTTATGGACTTTCGAATGAAATCTCTTGTTGTGTCTTGCTGGTAAAAGGACACTTAGAAATTTTACCGATTTTATCTTCTCGTGAAGGAGGAGTTGTTGGAAACTTCTCCAGAACACACCATAAGAGTTCCTTTGATGATATTTGGTTCATACTGGAGGAGTTCCCTTCCTTTAAATCCTCTGAAAGCCAAGGATGAGTTACCACAAAATCCTTTGAAATTCCCTTCAAAGTGCTCTGATTTCGTTCAAAGTCCTCCAGTTTTTATTGGAGGACTTCATTTAAATTTCTCTAGTTTACACCTAAGTAGTTCGTTCAAAGTCCTCTGGTGCAAACGGGAGGAGTTCCCACAAACTCCTCTGAAACCACCAGAGGAGTTCCCACAAAATCCTTCGAAACCACCAGAGGAGTTCCCACAAACTTCTCCATTGCAAACCAGAGGATTTCCCATAAACTTGTTTGGTGCAAACCGAAGGAGTTCCCACTAACTCCTCTGAAATAGGAACAAGACCCTACAAAACTGTCTTTCGTACTTTGGCCATAAATTTTGACTCGAGTGTCTATTTTGTGCGTTATTTATATCGTTGGAAAGGTATTTCCGAGATATACAACTTGATCGTTATATGATTTAATAAATTACCCATAAATTATATAAATTTTTCGGTATTAATATATAACACCTTGTTAACAACCCCGAGAGAACATAGCACCCCAACCATGAACAAAAAAAGCCAGGAATCGAACTTAGGGAAGTTTATGTGAAATATAAATTACTCAGTTTTTCAATTCTATGAGTTCAAGTTCTTAGTTTTGATACTTAATTTCAATATTACTCTGAGGTCACTAATCCATTTCATATAGATATGGTCCCAAGTACCAATGTCAAGAGGAGATCGTACTCAACATCCTCGCAATGTGATCTACAGGTGAGGAAAATATAGCATTAATGACGACATAAATTGTCACGATAGCATGGAGTAGCGAAGGGACTCAAACTCAAATGGATGAAGAGGGAGCCCGAACCCTATGAATATTAGAGCTCCTAATACCCAAGCCAATCATTACGTTGATGAGGCACACTATGCCTGGAATCTATGATGGCCCACTAGTGCTAGAAGACAAATTTGAAATGTAAATGTTGTATTTTCTTCTCATCATTACAAATGGAATAAAAAAAAAGGTTGGTAAATTAAAGTTCATGGAGGAAGGCGGAAGGCGGAAGGCCAAAGGTCATGTTGGGATTAAATAAATACTATAATTATACCCAAAGAAAGGGTTTTTTTTCTCTTCAAGCATTGTACATTTTCTGAACTATTTCAGGAATATGGTGTTAACTAAAATTGAGGAGCATTCCTTAGGGATTTCATGTACTATTACTTAAACTTTTAATGAGGAGAAGTCAGTTTGTCCGATCTATTTTCTAGAGAGATTTGATTCTCATGTTGGACATATTGTGGACTATTCCTTTGTGTTTTCTCAGCACTCAGGTTGTGTAAGAATGCACTTCATGTTGTAGAATATTCTTATGTATGATAGTTGCATTATTATTTTTGTTCTTCGGAGAATATTTGTCTAAATTCATGGGCATAGAACCATAAATGATTGTTCAAATACTAGACTATTATGTATTTGTAGTTGTTTATTCATATTGTTGTCTTTTCTTTGTGTGAATTATTTCTTGGGCACTTGACAGGAGCATGGTTGGTTCTATGTTCACTTTTCTAGTTACCTTAGTTTAGTCTGGATGCATGCATCTTAGATTACTTGCATTTCATTCTTTAGTTTAGGAAACTTTCATCGGTGGACCAGGCCGCAACCAGTAAAACCAAAACCAAGAATGGTTTTTGGGATAGAATCTAGATGGGTTCCCTACTCCAAACAGTGAGAGGTCTGATTGGGACTTATAATCAGGGGTAACCCCCACTTTTGACAAAGGGTGATTTTTCCCGCTTCAACGGGATGTTTGCCTCCTTAATCCATATATGGTGGTAACCTAAACAAAGGTCTAGTTTAGTGAAGAAATTGGTTCCATGAAGCTCATCCAAGAGATCATCAATAACTAGAATGGGAAATATGTCCTTGATGGTCAACTTATTGAGAGCATGAAAATTAGGACAGATGCGCCAATTTCCTTCTTCTTTAATACCATGATCATGAATGAGGAGTAAGGGTTGGTACTAGGACACATGAATCCAACTTATAATAGTTTCTATATGATCTTTTCTATTTCATTCTTATGTGCAAAAGGATGCCTATAAGGACACACATTGGGTGGTTGACTTCCTAAAACCAATTGGATTCAATGGTCATGCTCACCACATGAAGGTGGTAAGTCGCAGGGTGTTTCAAATACTTATTGATGTTTAATCAAGACCAACTACAAATCTGGGTGAATCTTCTGTGGGGGGGTATCCACTACTTGTATGGCATTGAAATGGGATATAATCTTTAAGTGGCCCCTCTTCAATAACTTTTCCATACAATGAGAGATAATAATTTTAGGAGAACTAGTTGTAAGCTATTTTAGGATGTGCTTCTACCCTTCCTTAATGAAGCTCGTATAAGTCCTTGAAATCCATGGTGGTGGGTCCCAAACTGCATAACCATTTTTCACTAAGAACTACATCACAACCACCCATTTCAATAGAAAACATGTGATGTTTGAGATGATACTCTTTTATTTGAAGCTTCACATTTTCATGTCAGCCTCCACATTTCATCATAATACCATTGGCTATCATAATTTGAACATTAGGTATGGCATGGACATAACAATGGGTTTCTTCGGCCACTCTCTGATGGACAAAATTTTGTGTGCTACCATTATCGATCAAAAAAACCACCTTGTGGTTCTTGATGTATCTAATCAACTTCAAATTTTGGGGTGAAAAAATACCAAATAGAACATCGAGAGAAATCTATGGTTCCTCACATGGAGCTTGTAAGGTGAGTTCTTCTTGAGGATGACAAGTTTTTTCTTCACAATCTGAGTTGATAGTGCCTTCGATGGAGATGTCCTCCAAGTGGTGTTTGGGGGATACATCCATTTGAAATAATTTATGTTCTTTACTTTTGCGCCCTTTGAAATACCTATGATCACTATTATAACAAAGTTTGAGGCATTAGGGTTCTGCCATCTCTTCATAGGACAAGTTTTTAATTCACAAGGGATAAGTGATGGATGGGTGGGGGTGGTTGTCAAAGGAGGACAAGGGAGAGAAGTGGATGAGGGTCTCTTGTTTTGTGCTTTTATTTCCATTTCAGCTTATTTATCTCTCTCATAGGCCTCGAACCAAGTAGTTGGGAACTACATCATGAATTGTGCTCTAATTTCCTCCTTAAGATCACTAATGAAACATTCTTTAAAAAAGGAGTCAGATAGGGCCTTTGTGTAGATTACCAATTTATCAAAGGTTGCTATAAATTCAATAACTATATCTATTTGGTATAATTTTGTTAGTCGTCCCAAATAGTGAGTGTTGCATTCAGAAGGAGCATAAATGGTCTTCATAAAATGTCTCCAAGTAATGTAGCCTCCATAAGATTTCTTATACCATTCCCACCATTAACAATATTTTGAATCCAGATATAATATGCATACTTTTGAGTTTCATTAGGTCATAAATAATTTCAAGGAGGGAGAAATAGTGTTCCATTTGGGTAACCTGGTCAGATGGATCAAATCCATCAAACTTGTTCATGTCTACTCTTGGAAAGCGGTGCCACAAATTGTGATCATGAAAGGGTGTGTGATGACTATGGTTATCCAAAAAGAGTGTGTTAGGGTGTTGTTATTCATTTTTTGAATATTTCCCCATGAGTGGGTCCATGTGGTGGTCTAGCCCCTTGTCCTTTTTGAATGCCAATAGCAATCCTAGCCATTCTTTAAGCTCAACACTTTGTTGGGAAATATAGTGGGTAATATTTTTTAGAAGTTCAACATCCTATTTTTCAAAATTTTCCTTAAACTAAGAAACAACATCAGAAATATTATAGTACTCAGTTTGCAGGTCCTCATTTTTTCCTTCATTGGTTGTGATGTTGCAAAGTATGGACCATGGGACCACTTAAGATCCTGCCAAAGTGTTATACTTTATTTATATCAATATGACCAGGGACTTGAGGAGAGTCTTTTGGAGGCATCATCGACAATTGCACTATGGGTCCACAAAAAAGGTTACTAGGGAGGTGTACCCATGTGATTAGCACAACACGAGGAATATCTTGAGACAAGTTTTTCACAATGGTTCCAATAGGAACTAGACTTTTGTTTGTTTGTTTATATGTTGGTGGGGGTGTTACTCCTAGTTGAGTATTACTCCACTAAACAAATTCCCAAATTCATTTTGTACTCAAAGATGTAATAATTTCATTGGTAGATTGCAATGGCTAGGGTTTTCAAGGTCCGAAGGACAAGGGAATGTCAATCTCTATAGCTCTCTAATATACCTAAGATTTTCCGACAATAGTAGTGGGTTGAATATTTTATGGCACCAACTAAGGAGGACAAACTATACCCTTAGTCATACTACTTGATTCCCTAGTATGTGAGAGTGATTTCCTTGAGTTTTGTTCTTGGTGTACTATAGAAACAAGAAAGTTATAAGGTTATGTAAGGTTAGTTTCAGGTGTGCCTATAGGGATTTTGATATACTTGAGGGTACGTGGAAGACAATTTTGTATGCAAGTGTTATCTTATGTGATACTACTCAAAGGGGTACTAATAAAGGTTACAAGGGTGTCCAACCGAGTGATACCACTTGTATTGTATGCATGTATTCTTCCCCAATCACATGTTTACCTACTAAACAATATATATTTGTGTTATTTAAAAACCCTGAAACAAATCTCTAGCCCAAAAAAAAAATTGTTAAAATCTAGATGTGTGTTGGCTCAAGAAAGAGCTTTGATACCACTTGCAATGATCCTTAACCCTTAGGCTTGAACCACAAAAAAGGTATTCAAAGAATATAAATGTAGAAAATAAGATACAAGAGGCAATAAGATTAAATATGAGAAATACACCCTTGTATTAATAATGATCAGAGAAAAAAGAGAAAACAATGTTCACTTGCCTCTTAAGGTAGGGTGTCCTCTCACTAAGTAAGCTCTAATTATACCATTACTTGAAAAAAAATCCACATCCTCTTAGCTTTTTAAATAAGAAAACTCTAACTACTTGTGGTTCCATCATTAATAAGTATCAACTATCTGGTGGGTCTTATTTGATAAATATGACCCTTTTACATTAATTAGTTATCCACTAACTATCTAATGGGCCTTATTCAAAGAAGATGGTCGCGTACATTCATTGACTAACTCCTAAGTACCCTAAAGTTGTGAGGTTAGGGTAGAACCCTAACACCTACGGGTTCTTGCATATATCCTAGGGAATACAATGGCATCCAATCAGTTTGATCATGTAACATCCATGTTTTAATCCCTAGTTTAGTAATGTATAATGTAGATATGATATACGACCGCGGTCCAAGTGATGTAATATGTGAACTTGTGTATCCAAAATTGATAAATAAAAATGAGATTCTAGCTGTAGATGGACATGGAAATATGTTTGGGGCCTAAGATATCCATGAGAGAGGAGGGGTATAAGGGGGTCTTATTCATAGGTTTTAAATTCCAAACCTTTTTTCCTGATTTCTTATTGTTTTGAGTGAACTTTCTATGTATTCCCTTGAGTGTAGGAGAGACCAATCATTGGATATGTTGTTCCTGAGATTAATCCTAAGGCTCAAAGAGTAATTTTAGGCATCAGTAGTGTTTAAAGAAAATGTTTTAATGAGTGATTTTTCTACCTTCAATTTTATGAGAAATTATCTTTAAATGAAATTAATAATAGGACAGTACATAGGTTGTATTTCGTTATCTAAATCACAATTATAATATCAAATGGTGTAGAAAAGAGTTACAAAAATGTTAAACAAAGTTAGGCATCAATTATAGATGAGTCTCACCTTGTTTGCAGTGGAAGAAAGGTAAAGAACACACCCTTGAACAAGATATAGAATGCAATAATTCACGCAGATTGTAGGTCTTGTTTTACTCACAGTAATAACATAGGAAAAAATGTTTGCTGAATGAATTGTTGGTATAATATGATCACAGTAGTTGTAATACAAAATTGCAACCAATCACTCTTCAAGGAATTACATAAATAAATTTGGGGGAATGGAAACACAGAAGAAACACATAAGTCAAATTGAACGAAAATTAGAATCTATGTCTGCACTTGTATTAATACTCAAAAAGAGATTTTATCTATTACATTCAGCAAGAAGCAACCCTCAATAGATATTAAATCTATGTATTTATACAAAATCTGTCACAATTGAAAATCGTTGGACTTCTTACAATATTCAACTAAAACGACATTTCTCTGAATAAAACAACATCGTGTAAATTTTGATGAGTTTTGTTGGCACTCTCCTCTGTCTCTTCATCTACTGGTAGAAGCGCTCATTTTGCTTAGTTCTTTGGGCTAGGTACACATGTCATTAACGCCACCTTAATCGTTTGGCATATTGTCTTGGTCATTTAATTTCATTGTCATTTGTCCCTTCGAATATGTTCAGCGGTACAATGAATTATAGTCGAGGTCATGGGGGAAGGATAATCAAACGAATAGCATAGTGTTGGATCGTCAAGGGATGGATAACAGTCACAAAGAAGAGTAATTGTCTATGGAAAGAATGATGAGAGAGTAAGTGTCTGATGATGAGGTGGGATGAGTGGAGGTTAGACTGTGGGTGGACGAGGTAAGTGATTGTTGGAAGGTGAGAGGTGGAGAGGGTGGAAGGAATGGACACTTTGCATGTTTTTTCTCACTTGCTCCTAGTGATGCTTGTTTTTCCATGTTCAATGAATTGGGTGAATCTATCCATCAAGGCCACCATGAACCTTCAGGGATCAATCCTTTCATTTACTTCGAAGGCAAATAATTTATTTTGTATTTGGGGAAGCTTTTCTTAGAACTTGTTCACTTCTTGGACTGTGGATTGAAACTGTGAACTTGGATTAACTAGCCATTTATTGATTTTAAGAAGAATAATATGGCTCGTGCCTTGAATAGCTGCCAGAGTTTCTTCTGTATTCTTTTTCGAATTTTGTTGGTTCATTTCTATCTCAATTTTCCCTAGGGATTTTGAGATATTACTCCCCTCAAACTCAATCATCTTTTTGTTTAATGATGGCAGTGCCTCTAGAAAAGCTTCTTTCACCTCTCTGGAAAATTTCTTGCCTTCTTCCAGATTTGTTTTCTGGACCTTTAGGGCCATCTCACCTCTTAATTTTTCTGAATAGGAGAGAAGAGGAAAATCGGGGACATTATCTTTTTGCATAAATATGAGGAATTCTTGAAACTTGGACCGGGCTAAGCGGGCCTCTTTTTCCTTGACATAGATATCCTTTAGGGAAAGTTCTACTACCTGATAGCATTTATGGATGGCATCTACTTCAGATAGAAATCTTGTTGGGTAACTTACAGCTTCTCATTAATTTCTAGCGCTTGAGTTTTGAAGGCCTAGATGTCTATCGGTGTACCTTCGGTTAGGGTCAATCTGGCCTACAACTATTCTATCAAATCGTCACGCGGAGTGACCAAACCTTGGCTAGTCTGCGAACTCTCGTGGAGTAGATTGAGTTTATCCTGAAGATGTTTAATTTGATGTCGATCACTAGCCCTGATTTTCTCGAAATCCTTGTTCATTATGTTTCTAATAGTCTGTTATGTGGCATATATCTGATTTTGTAAGTGTTCTACCAATAGGCACTTATGTCGCAGTTGTTCGGTCAAATTTTCCACTGACCATTGATTGGTAGTGGAAAAAGCACCTAACGAACCTACAACTTCCTTTGCAAATTCGGGACCATCCTAGTCATTCTCGTCATACACCAGTCTTTTCCTTTTAGTTATGACTCTGTCCTTTTGGTGAGATTCTCTTTTCATGATGGTCTTTTGTTTCTTACTAAAGAATAAATCTGAAGGAGACATCTCTTTGGTCAAGATGCGAGTAATATCACCCAAAAAAGTGATTTTGGAATTAGGATTTCTGAAGTTGGTCTGTAGAGTGGTTAAAGATGCGATGGGAGAGGGAATTTCGGTGGAATGTTGTTGTCATGTTGTATTGGGGGTGCCAGAAGGATTTGTTGGTGTTGAATGAGAGACAATTTGTCCTGGATTCATGAAGGCCTCGAACCATGCTATCACCTGTGGACCATTTAGTCCTGATAGTGATGTTTTTATCTCCTGAAATAATACCTCTGGGATTTTCGGGACTTTTTCGGCTTTGGGTTTAGTGGAGGAGCTCGGCTCAGATTCTGTAGACTTAGCTTCCTATGAAGGAGGTGTCGCTATCGATTCTCCCTACAGTATATTTGGCAGACGGTTCCGCCTGTGTTTCTGAAAGCTGAGGAAACCAGCTTGTTGGTCTGGGGGCAGAGTCAGGAATCTTCTTTGGACTTTCTCATAATATCTAACCCCCCTGAATATTTTTTCATATGGGGAATTCTCATGCGTGTACCGCTTCATGTTGAACTGATTCATATGGTTTTCCACTATCTTATGTGGATCGTGCTTCTTGAACTCGATGTCAACCAATTTAACATCCTCCAGAGTCACGGCCTCAACTTTAGAGTGGCCAAAATCCAATAATGTAAACATGCCAACTTGAATGGGGAAAGTCAACCATACCTTTTTCTGAGTTGATTTCATCTCCTTGTTGATACCTCCCGCCACTGTCTAGTACACCACTTCTCTGCACACCATCATGTCAGGTAAAAATTGTGGGAGAGAGTGAGGGGGAACCGAGCAACCAAAAACTCTGATGTAGGAGAAATTCTCCTTAATGAACCAACCTGCGAGCTTGCCTAGGTTTCCCATAATCCTCTCTGAAATCCGAGGAGGCGGGCAACCATAAATGTCTATGTGAACAGGTACTACAACATTGTCGCGGATTTCATAAAATAAATCCTTAGCTTTCTCTTCCCATAACTTGGCATGATAAAAATGAATAGGATCTGAACTGGTCGGGGTCAAACTCCATTTCATCAATGGAAAAGGGGTCATGAAGCAGATGGCATCCATAACATATGCAGACATGTAAAAAGGGGCAGGATGCCCTTTTGCAGGATGCCCTTTTGATTTCGTTGTTTTATAATCAACGATTTCCTTGGCCAAATTATCCGACATCATTTTGGCCCAATTGAAAGTGTAACCTTCGGCTACCTCATTCATGATGGATACCCATTCCACCGAGAAATGTGTAGGGATCTTCTTCCCAAATAGACGATGTAGCATCATGGCCACATACATCATATGAGTGTCTAAAGACGTTGTGGAATACATACCATGATCGTCGGTTTTGAACTTCTTTGGATGTCCCCACCAAGTCATGATTATATCATGACCACTCCTGGTGTATTGGACGCATTCTTTTCTCTCGAAATCTAGAATGAATGTGGCATTGTAAGTATATTTAGGAGCAAGAGAGAGCTTATACATTACTTGCAGATGTTCCGGTCGGAAAGAGTCGATGGAAACCTGTTGGTGGTTAATGATGCTCCTGGTCTAGATGTCAGCATGTTCCAAGGCCCAACTTATCATATCATTGTAAGGCGTGATTCTCGGTCGTGCAGCTACCTTGTGTAGCTCTGACTGTGCTACATGTCTAAGCTTAGCTGCATAAGATTCATCTTCTTCTTTGGTGGAGTCTTTTGGACAGTTGATGATTTCACGTTCTAGAATCTCAAAAACTTGTGTCCAAGTTTTAATGGTGTCTGTGACTTGTGGAGTAGTGTCTGACAGTATGTCTTCATTCAGTTTTGAATCTTCTCCTGTGGGATCAAGATTTTTTTCCATTTTCATGGCGCCATAATCTTCACAGAAACAGAGTGAGATTACATGTTACAGGGGAAGTCCATGAGTTTTTCAATAGATAAAACTACTAACTGCAAAAGGTGAAAATGATTTTGCAATTGAGGTGATTTTATTCAAACCAGAGTCCATTGATCTTTGTATAGCCTCACTGACGAGGAATTTATTACCCTCAATGGAATTGACTACCTAGTGATCTGCAACTTCATTCGAAATCATTACCTTTAATCGATCATAAATTTCATCGATACTTCGATGGTTCACGTTTGGGAGCTTTGGATGTGACAGGGTGGAAATATCCCAAATCTCGAATCCATGGAGACATTAATCTTTGAATAATCACTTTTATAGCTTAATTAACTGCATTTTAAAATGTTGAAGTAACTTCAAGTGTTTTGGAAGTTCAAACTTCAGGAGTTTTGAATATGGTATAAGATAAATTCCCTGGAATCTGAAACTGTGAAGTAAATAATTTACGAGTAATCTCCCTTAAGTCTTAATTAATCGTGTTTAACTTATGTTATTGAATGTTTTATTAATTACTTTTTACTCTTTGAAAATACCAATGCTTCAACATTTTGAAACTTTGGTGATTTGTGAATTCACTCTTTGTTAAACTCCCGAAGGGTCATATCCCGAAGTGACGTGGCAGAGATGATGTCATTCTAGATGACATGTCAAAAAGAGATAGGTGCCATGTGTTAGCTTATGAAGGATTTAAAAGACATGTGTCCTATGACTCGTGTTCATGAGTTATTTAGGGTTTATCACGGGTTGTTATCTTTGGGTTTTGGGGCTTTAGGATTTTTATCATTTAGACTTATGGGAACATCCGAAGCGTGGGGCTTCGAAGTGACCATTAGGGACTTATTCTTTAAAACTCAGGCGGCTCTATAACTACAGAGGTTATTAGGATCACTTAATCAAGTTAAGGGAACTCATCAACGGCGGATAATGTACACACTTTATTATTAAATGACAACCAATGAATTTGATTTAAAATTAAAAGGCCACTTTGTGTAGAATTTTATTCCTAAGAAGGAGAAAACTATAAAACTAAAAGTTCAAAATTGTGTGTGTTCCAACAGGATACATGTAAAAGGGTGGGTGTGAGAAGTCACATCCCACAGTTATCGGGGGCATAGAGCTGAGTACAATCATCTTAGGGAAGAGTGTGAGTCAAGTAAGGAGGAAAAAGGAGAGGAAATTTGTATGGGGCAGCAGGCAAGTTTTTACAGATAGTATTATACATGGGAATGAAGAGACAATAGGGGAGAGCATTGAATCTTGGAGGAAACAATGGTGGAAATTTTAGAAACTGTGGGGAGTTATTGAAGGCTGAAGAAGCAAGCAGTCAATCTTGTAGAAGAGGAGGGTTGTCAAGCCTATAGAGTGAACTTCTTGTGTGAGGGTTTTCACTGGAGTAGCAAGCTTGTTGTTTTTAGTTGTTTTTGGTAACTAACATCCCTGGAGTCCCCAATAAAGATATTCCTGGCCAAACTGTGCTGGAAACCCTGATAAAATAATGGTACAACCCAAGTGACTGCTTGCAAATAAGGGGGTACATTCCTTGATTCAGGTAGGTTGAGAGGAAGATAGCTAGAGGAATTAGGATAGTTGTGGGAAAAAACCAGTGGGTTGTGGGAAAACGGATTTGTGAGTGGACTATGGAGAGACACCCTATTTTTTGGATCCTAGATTCGGCTCAGGGGTGAATTGTTGTTGAGATTTGGAATAAAAAAACATGTGGTTGGGTGGGATGTTCATCCGCTACCACTGGTTGCACAACTATTATAAAAAGATAAGTGTTTTATATTGTGTCTGACTTATATTGATGGTTTAATTTGTTGTGCATTAAATCTATGTTTGAAATTATTTATATGTTGGTGTATGGGAGTAGATTAGTTGCATTCAAGTTTTAAATTAATGTTGTTAAATATATGGGTGTTTTTAGCATGATGCATTGTATTTAAATTAATGGTATCAGGTAATTTTTTTATGGGTTTAGTAGTGTGAAGATGTTACATATTGGTATCGGAGCTCAAGGTTCAACACCAAGATTGTAGAGGCCAAGACTAGTGTGAACTTGGTAGAAATCCATTGTTGCAAAGTTTAACCTATGACAGATTTGGGAAAATTTGTGAAAACAGAGTGAAATCCCCAAAATTATGAATGAATTTGAGTCCAAATTTCCCTCAGAACCGTCGAAAAGAGGATTGATGGTGTCAATTTGCAGGTTGCAGAGTTAATCCTGGCCTGTGAAGTTGGATTTTTCATTTTAAAATGCTCACTGAAGAGTTGGAAGATGGATGGCCTAGATCATTTCGACATTAATAATTTACGGCCAAGATTCATTTGTAGGATTGGAGAATTTCAGAAAATTTTAGAGAGTTTCATAAACCAACAGCCAAGATCACTCTAATCTTGAATATCAATGGTTGATATTTGTTGCAAGATTGAAATATCCGCGGGGGGGAATTTCCATGAAGTTAATCCCAATAGGTTTGCGGGCTACGGGTCGCGGAAAAAAATTAATAGTATGTTAACTTGACACTCCTCAGGAAAAAGTGTATGAAGTTAAGCTCGGTAGGCTTACGAGATGCAGGTAGTGAAAAAATATTGATGGCATGTTAACTTGACACTTTGGGGGAAAATCCCATGAAGATTTTCTTGATAGGCTTGTGGGTTGCAGGCTTCGAGGAAATCGCAGTACAAGGTTAAGTTTCCACTCCGACAGGAAAGGTCCAAAAATTTAAGCCCGGTAGTCTTATGGGCTACAATTCATGGGAAAATATTAATAACATGTTAACTTGACACCCCAATGGGAAGAATCCACAGAGAGCCTGATAGGCTTGTGGAAGCTTTAGTCAATGGTCGATGGATGAGAATGATGGATGTTGACATGCACGAATCAAAGGATGACAACAGACTTATCACACTAAGAATAAGACTACGATAGTCTACTACAAACCCTAGAAATACCCTTATGTCCTTCAACACGCTTTAAATAAATGATAACAAGGGAAGGTGGTCCACTACAAACCTTCCTAGGGTTTCAAGACAAGGTTTATCCAAGAAAATACAAGATATCATGCAATTATTACAAATTTGATAAAACATTCACTTAATACATCAAGAAATAATCCATCAATGACTTATAAAGAGAACTTACTAGGTAAATCAATGAGAATTCATGAAACCCTAACCACGAAATAACCCATAAAACTTGAAAAGAATCCACAAGATCATCTCCAAATAAAGGTGCATAAGTTATCCATGGTGAGAAAGAAAGATATAATATAAGTGCATTGATGATTCTCCATAAGTTGAGTTAGAATTTACAAAATGGAGTGCTCCCTCTATATATATGAGGTAACCAACTGCTATATCCTCCTAAGAAACCCCCAAAACATGTAAATCCATGCTACAAGGTGGATAGGTCTTAGGCCAACCCCCAAAAATGCCTCCAAAATGAAAAAATAATGCTAAAACATCAAATCATCCTCTAAAGAAGCCACACTTGTGAGTGTAGTGTTCAAAAAGAGGGTGGCATTGTCTCCTTAAGGGGTACAAAGGCTCCAAAAGACACATACATCCCCAAAAGGTGTAAAGCGTCATCAAAGTTCATGTCTCGCATCATAAAAGATCGTGTCCCCTCACCAATAGGGTTGCATCTCATTGTTAACAAGGTTCCAACTCATCACCCATGTGCCATATCGGCTCAATCAAAAGTCACATCACTCCAAGCATGATGTTATCCTCTAGATGTGTAGCATCCTAGGTGAAAATGCCAACGTCGCAAAGGAGGAGGGATCCATCATCCCTCCAAATGGGTATACCATCATCATCACATGCCACATCACCAATCCAAGACATAATGTCCTCAAAGGGTGAATGATCATTAGGGGCTCCATGTGGCATGTCCAGTAACATGTGTAATGTCCTAGCTCATCAATGCAACATCCCAAGTCCAAGAGGTGTTGGAAGGTGTGAAAGGGCATGCCAAGTCATCGAGTAGCCCAATTCTCATCATGAGGGCCCCAATGTCCTCCATACAATGTATATTGTCCAAGGTATAAGCATCAAAACATCATCCATAGGACCATCTCAAGGGGTGAACATCATCAAGAAATGGCTCATAGGATCAAGTAATTCCAACCATTATGGATACAAGAGTCATTAGAATTATAAAAAGTAAGCCATAATTTAATACAGAATCCATGTAAGAAATTTACATTAGGTATCTTCTTCAAATTCAAGCTAGCATAAGACTTTATGAAATTTTATAAGTTTAGGTATGGGAGGACCATCACAAGACCCTATTATGTGTGCTAGTACCCAAGTAGAGGAGTGGTTCATGAGAAACCCATCAAAGTGTAAGTACAAGTGAATGATGTGACATCGATTTTACTTCATGGTCAGGGTGTCACTAACATAAAAGGCCATGTGTGAGGTTCATCTCCATGAGTGCCTTTGTAGAGGGAGAGCTTGGTGCATTGAGTTACCCTTTCCTCGACACTATTTATTTCCAAACCCGTATTCTTTCCTTTTGATATTCATTTATTGTTTTGCAATACTCTCTTTTGGTTTATGCATTTATTTTTACTGGGATTCAATTAAGTCCTTTTAATTTTATATGCATTTAGTGCATTAGGACTTGGAGTGATAGCCTCATAGCGAGGGGGTAGAGCTCAGGATGATATTTAGATTTTGATTTATCATTTGTCATCCCATTTTTTTCCATTATTTTACTAGCTACATCAATCTCCAACATTCAATCCCCTTATTCTCATAGGAGGATGAAGGTACGAACCTTTTTGGGATACATGTTACAACCACTTCCAAAAGATATGACAACAAGAGGAAAATGGATCGCAATGGGAATGGTATGTTACCCCTATCAAGGCTTCCCAGTAGTACCCATGTTCCCCAAGATTGACAACACTTGACTAGGACACATATGATGGCCACCAAGGTGAAACAAGGAAAAAAGCATAACTTCCAAGCATCATGATCCATTATATGACTTTGACCCATGATCCTTACCTAAATGCCTAATGCATTAAATTTAACACTTTGTATGAAACAATGACTAATGTACCTCATGTATGTTGGACCACCATCATCAGATGAACCGTGTTGATCAAATAAATGAGTTGAGCAATGACAAGGGGGGAGACATCTAAGGGGATTCTTTCTATGGAGAATGTTGATCATCATATCTAGGATCATTGTCTACAATGTGGACCATGGATAATGATCTCCTCTAGTTACCCCTACATGAGAGGGGTAACATGTCCAAGATAACCAACATTTAGACAAAGTGCTCATGAAGAGAATGGCACCGCATGTGCAATCGAAGAATGAAGGCATGGAACCTTGCTAAAAAGAAGAGAACACCAAGGACAATGTTATTCTAAGGGGGAGAGAAATGTTCTTAATCAGAACAATGACAACCCATTCTCAATGCTTACTGGCAAATTAGTGTGCTTATTTAAAACAAGTTTAAGTACATGTGATGATTGGTTCTCAAATTAAAACTTCAAGCACATGAAGACAAAACATTGCAAGTGAGTAGCTTAAATGGTGAGTCATGCAATGTCATCCATGTGATCATTTAATTTCAGATTTAGTGTGTATCCAAAGTAATCATAAACCATTCACCATTATGTAAGGTTTTAATAGTTACTCCAATTAAACCAGACTCAAGGAATCAATCATTGTTTAAATGAATTATGAAATGTTGATGCCAAATTTAAAGTATTGTTGTATTACAAATTTCCCAAACTTTACTAGATTTAGTGTTGTTAAGTGAGGTTATGTTGGTATAATGACTAGATTTCACCATTTAAACATAAATGCAACATCTTAAAGCTCACATATTTATACTTTGGTTATTCCATCAATGCTAAACATGAATATTTCAGGCTTTAACACTTGTTAACTTCTCTCATAATAACAATAATCAATGTATCCTATTAAACACAGTAACTTCCAAAGAACAAAATCATAATGAAAATGAGATTTTTAAATGGTTCCAGCATGTCCTTTAAGTTATTGTTAACATTATTTAGTGGATTGAACCTCATATTAGTGAAAACCCTCAACACTTTAACATTTACATCCTTCTCAAAATGGTGAACATAAGTAGATGACCAACACTCAAAACATAAATTGTTGGAACTTTAGGGTGGGTTGTTCAAGCATTATTGTCATCAATTTATTTCTTAGGATTAATTAGATCACAAAATTAGCAAGACATTGTGAAAAGGAGCATCCCAATGTTTATTTAGTAGTGATCAAAACATTAACCAACAATTTGTCAATCATGTGTAAGTTTTGTACCATATGATTCATTGGTATTTTATATCATGTTCAATCCAATCATCATTATTTTTCTAGATCCATTCATACATGAGAAAATTAACCAAGAAATCAAATTAATATTGCAAAGATTAATGCTAGAAAATAAAATCATCCCTTTAGAAGATAAGTTCCATCAATAGAATGTGAAAAATATCAACTCGTTGGCCTACATGATGCATTGATTAGGTTCATTAAACTTTGGTATCTAGATCTATGTGACTTATTTGAAATGAAAAAGCTAGATCTAGATCAAAACCTCCAAATGATTAGTCGACATTGACCAAGAGAAGGTGTTATCAAATCAGAATAGGGTTTACTCTACAAGGAACAAGATGATTTGCATTTAAAATAAATCCATGATAGCTAGATATTCAATATTAATAACCTAATGAATTTGTAAACAGGAGCAATCTAGATCTAATGAAATAAAATACTGGAAACCCTAGATTGCAATAAAATGAAAAATGAAAAGGGAAATTGAATCAATGTTTTTTGGTTGAAGAAGTCAAATAGAGAAGACTAGTGCCTACCCTATTTAGGCTATGGGGAACACTAGATCTAATATTTAGTGTAATTCATATGTCTAAAGTGTCAAAGTCACAGGCACCAAGAAGGATTTCCTTGTGAGCATTGACTAAGACAAGTGAAACCCTCAAGTATGGTACAAGGGGTTTGTCCTAAGAGAATCCAACCCAAGTACTAAAGGGTGACCTCTATATTTAGCCTAGTGAAAGAGGGTAGAACCCCAAGATGTCCACACTCAATGCAAAAGAACAAAATGTAAATGATCACAAGGAACTAGGATAGATGGACTATACCTTAGTTTCCTCCTCAATGGAGCATGGTGCCCTTATATGACCTTGTATTAGCTCTTTCCTCCAACAAAATTACAAAATAACAAGTGTCTTCTACTATACCCTTGAAAACACACTTAAGAAGCGATCGAATCACAATATAAGAAAAGATAGACTAGTCTCTTTCGATTATTCTCCAATAAATACAAATGAGGAGGATCCCTTCTTATATAGATAATGTGTCTCACTAAACAATGGATGAATACCATCTGCTAGTAAAAAAACATGAGCTAATACGACGTGCTCAGGAAAAACCATGGGAAAATACAATGAGTGGCTACAAAACCATCAACAAAAACCTCCAAAGTAGGAGTTCCCTCCATAAAATGTTCAACCATCAACAAGAAGTCACACTTATGGTATATAACGGCTCATGAACAAGTGCGCCCTCCCTAGAATTGTGCTAACAACCTAAAAAATCATGTGCGTGGTCAACAAGAGGCCTATGAACAAGGGTTCCCCCTCAACAAACTCCATGAAGCAAGGGATAATGAATATCAAGGTCAAGTGTGCCCCAAAGGAGGATGATGTAGTGTAACATGTGTGGCACATTTAGTGAAGCGCTCCAATAGTAAGTGGCATGTGTGGCACAATAAGCTAGGTACTCCATCAATAAGTGGTAAAATGGAGTCATAACCAACCAAAATTAGCTCATAACAACCTATAATGACTGCATAACTATCCCCAATAACCTCAACAACCCCACACATGTGGTCAACAAGTCATAATAAGCCACACGTGTAGGAATATATGTCCAAGAAGGCAAGTGCGCCCTTCAGGAGTGGTCCATGTGGCACATGATGATGATGTGGAGTCTGTACGATCATCCAATGCATTGTCACATATCCCAAAGTAGTGACATGTATCCCAATGAAGTACATATATCTAAAGAAAAATGGCATGAATCCCAATGTAGATAGATTAGATTGTATATAGGTACACAGATCCCAAGGTATCAACATGGATCCCAATGCAATGTCATAGATCCCAAGGTGAGTACATGAATCTCAATGCATAGTACATGGATCCCAAGGCATTGATTCCACCCTTGATGCATGTACACATATCCCAATGCAAGGTGCCCACTTATAGTGGCGAGTCCAACCCCTTTACAAATCACTAGGTGGTGCACACATAATGATTTATTCTAGCAACAACATAACACAAGTAAATTTTAATATTTACCTCCTAAGTTTTACCATGGGAGGACAACCTTAACCCTTATACATGTGAAAAATCATAAGACAAGAAGTATTTCCTATATCACTAAGTTAAAGGTAGGTGATATGATGGATAACTCATGGAAGGGGAAGGGAAAACTTCATTTATTGACCCTCAAAATCATGTAAGATGATGTATAGGTCTTTAATCTTGTTCAACTAGATTTCAAGAGCTAGGAATATTCAAACCTTTAAGAGGGAGATTTAGCTTCGAGTTACCATTTCCTTGGCACTATTTCCTACTACCCATTTCTTTGTCTTTTTCTTTATTTTTTTACTTCATTTCTTTCAATTATCAAGTCCCTTTTTCTTTATATATGCATTATAAATCATGGGAATAGAGGCATTGGCCTCAAAGTGAGGTGTCATGGCTCAAGATTTAGCATTTTTGGCTTTTAATTTTTTATCTTTTCTTCTCCTATAGCCTTTTCTTTGACTTTTATTTGACTTAGACTTTCTTAGCTAGACCTTTTTGAATTACACATGAGAAATCAAACATGAGTGGGAACGTTTTTTGAATGAGAAGGAAATGAATAGGGAAGATGTAAAGTGTCATGTGTGGTGGGGATATGGAGCACACTACATCTTCCTAATCACTAGTAGTACAACCTAACTCAAGACTTGACGACATTTCTAAAGGATAGTTATGACCCCCATGGTACGATGAGGAAAATAGTAAAATCATTAATGTTATGAAGCATTATTGGATCTAATTTCAATGTTGACCACGTTCACAACTAGGTCAGAAATTATAACACCATGTCTAAGTATCAAACCCATACAATGAGAGAATAGCACAATAAGTGAAGTGAACAAGCTAAACCAAAGTACCATGACCATGTGCAATGAAAGCATAGTGAACCAACTGCAAGTGCATGTATCATCTGAGGTGTATGAGGGAAGAGATGATATACCATGGTTGAATCATCTAATGAGGAGTGAGGCAATACCATCATATGTATGAAGGAGAAAACTGAAATATGAAGTTTGAGTCCATAGAATACGAGCAAGAGAGATCATGTAAACAACAACATCACACCCCTTCTAGAGGGCGCCTCTAGAAGCAATTACCCCTTAGGGGGTGACATGGATCCTACTCGGTGACATGCACTCTTAAAATAATAGTGTATCAGACATCCAAAATCTCACTCAAACCTGTGATCTACACACATCTAAACTTGCTCAAATCATCATTAAAGATGAAAAAGGTGAATCTACCACCCTGGTAAACCACTACTTTGCATGAAATCATTTTTTTTCTCTAATTCTAATGGAAGCATGTAAAGGAAACATATAATGATTCCAAGGAAAATGCTCAAAAATAAATTATTCTCAGATAGATTGAATACAAGAAAGAAAAATAAAGTGAGAAATGCATGAAATAAAAGCTAATCAATGCACAAACAAATGCAAAGAAAGAAATCAAACAAGCATCCTAGACTATTGCTCAAAGATCATGTTCTTTCTACAAATTAACCATCCATGGTTGGCTAGTACCAAACATGTTTGGTGAAATCATACAACCAGTTTAGCCACTTGATGAGAATATCATCATCGTGAAGCATCCCCTCCTGTTGGGTTGTGAATTGAGACAAGGATGTATTATTTTATGTGTAGGCACAGGATGAAATCTCTATTCTTCACAAGTCTAAGGTAAGGTGATTATCTTGAAGCATGAGCCTAATACTTGTCCAAAATTAATTTTTAATGCCCTAAAATTTCTCCATCCGATGACCCATGGGGTTGGAATAATCAAGCAACAAAGGATTTAAGGGTGGCCCCAATTATAAAATGTGTTGATCATACTCGATAATTGATGTAGTGCCCCTACCTCAGCAGGGTCTGTTGACCTCCCGGTCTCTAGATCTTCTCAATATTCCAGCTGGAACAGCTCTTCGATTCTTTTCTAGGATCTTCAATAATTATCCACAGGTCCTTCTCATGAAACTTTGTTGTGCGAACAAGTACCAGGTGCAAGTTTCTCCCATGCGACCACAGGATGTGACCGCACGCCTAACAAAAGGCACTTCATGCTTCAGGACCTCAGGTGTTCTGTTTCCAAGTCACCCAACTCTCTTGAGTCCTGATCTCCCAATTTTTGAATTCTCCCTAAGACCAAATCTGACGGTCCTGCGATTTCCTCGATCGACGACTGTGATCATTTTGTGATTTCGTGTTGGGAGTTGGTTCACCTCCGTTCTCCCAATCCACAATTTCTCGATATTTTCGAGCATCATATCGACGGCTGTGATCAAGTCACGATTTCACGTTTCATGGCTTTGGGAGTCCCCTTACCTCTGTTCTCCCAATCCATGATTTCTCGATAGTGCTAGATCGACGGTCTAGGTCTTTCCTTGGATCCACGATTGTGATTAAGTCGGGGTTTCACATTTCATGACTTTGGGAGTCTCCTTACCTTCGTTCTCTCGATATTCAAATTAGCGATGGTGCTAGATTGACGGTCCAGATCTTTCCTTGGATCAACAATTGTGATCAAGTCCAGATTTCGCGTTTTGCGGATTTGACTCTTATGGAGTCCCTTCGACACTTAGCCAAATTCCAAATCTGTGCACTCCTTGCAGCAGATTCTTACGCAAGACTTGGTTCTTGTGGGTGACTGTGCACACTTTGCAACAGTCTATTTGCACTCCTTAGAAAGGTAAAATTTTGTGCTATCTCTTCTGAGCTTCAGAATTGAAATAGATCTCGTCATGCACTCCTTGCGTTCCGTGTGCACACCTTGCACTCACTCAACATAAGAGAAACAATTTAAACTTATACTAACATTCACAGTTTCATCCATTCATAACAAAATTCATTCATTTATGAAAATACAATAACAGAGAATTACAAACAATAACAGTGTTATGCATTTGAGTCAAATTTCCTCTGTCATGTTCATTCAAAAGTAAATGGCTACAACTAATATCAAAACAATAACTCAAAACTCAGAAAATTCCTACTAACTTGCAGCAGCCTCATTTGGGCATAAAAAACCTTTATTTATATCAGAGGGTCCTTAGGGTTCCCCCCGACTACTCATCTACTCGGAAAATGAAAAAAACTCTAACTACTACCTAAGTTTAGTTACATTCAAGACTCGGGGTGAAACTCCCAGATTACTCGTGATCATCCGCTCCCAAGCATTTGATATTCTTCCATTTTTCCAATCAGCTCCAAAAGATTCGTCGTAACTCCCAGCGTTTGAGATTCTGAAATGATTCCCAGGTGTCGAGTTGTCCTGCCATGCATGCTTGCTGACGATGCTCCTGCATCAATAATCAACAAAGGGGAAGGAAGAGGATAATGAGAATTACATATCCATAACTCAATGTTGGCTATTATTTACAAGAAGGTTGAAATTGATGTCCAAATTGTTGTAGGAAAATCTCCCTGCGGACAGGTAGATTGCCTCAAAGAGCTAGACCCTAACTCTAAGACAGAAAGTGCTTAACGTGGACACTGACTTCCTTTCAAATATGTACAAACTAATACATGAGAATGAAGGATAATAGTAGTACATCTTTATCGACGTTTGTCCCTGTATGCTCCAAATCGATCTCCAAACTCTCGCTCCTCGCTGAGTCATGTAGACAAACAAAGTACGACCACTTCCTACTTTATTGATCTTAGCTTGAAAACAGATCTATCTATCAATGATAAGTTCATGTAAGATCAGACACAAACTATAAAGAAACAGGCCAAGCGTGTCATATTAATGAGAATAACGACAGCAGTACTTACAATCGTAGATGYGAATGCGACAGCTTCGTCAAGTCCCCTTCGTCTAACCCTTGCTCAAAAGATCCACAACCTGGATGATGGCAGCTTCACKGATCACTTCTCCTTTGACTGACTGTGTGTTTCCTATGAGATCATAGGTTTCATGCTAKCAATTCTTCCCCTTTTYACCATCATAGAGCCTGTTTATATAGGTTAAGAGGAGCTTAACCTCTTGAGTTATCTTTAGAACAAGTTGAGGAATTCCCTCCTTGGATCAGGGATCTCCTGATAGAACCAAGAATTCGAATGCAACTRCTTTCCAAACTTGAAATAYCCTCCCCTTATTCTCCTCAACGGGCCAACTACTKCCTCAAATTAGACAGCGCTCCCTAGGAAGCTTGAGGGGGGTGCCAGCGCTCCAAGGATGGATAGCGCTCCTTCAGAGGGGTAGATAAGCATTATAACGCTCCCTGAGACCTTATAGGGGAGAACYAGCGCTCCTAAGGCTGATGTAGGGGAGCGYTCACCTTCAAAACCTTTKTTTAAGAGCTCCTCTCARGTGATAAGAGTTCCTTGACTTCAGTTAATCATTTTCCTTCCTCCAAATCAAGTGTCTGAGTTATTCTAGATGTCTTTTTCGTGTCGTCATCATGGCAGTATTCTTTGTTTGATGTTTGCGACACTTGTGAATGTCATGCGACAGTTGAGAGGATCATGCGACACTTACGACACTTATCGAAGTGAGAAATATTGAGGTGTAACACAAACTCTATGACAACCTCTTCATAATTCATGCTTTCATACACATGGAACCACTTCTCAAAGAAAATATTGAATAAATCTATCAATGATGGTTTTTTTCGTCTACCGATTTTCTCATACCAATCAAAAATCTCATCCTCGAGGAAGTCCAAGGATAAGACAAACATATTCATCTTAACATCCTCATGAACAATATTAATCCTTGAAATAACATCAATGAAGGATGTGACATGTAAAATGGGTGAGTCCCTGAGTCCATGGAACCTTGGTAGTTCTTCTCTACAATCTTCACTCTCAATTGGATACTCCACAATTCCAATTAATATGTGAATCATATCCTCATGCTTTTGTGATTTGGTTACACTATCTATGCTTAAGTGTCACCATCTTGAAAATATATTATGTGGGAAATTGTGAATTGTTAGTTCTAATTAAATTGAGATCTTCAACTTGATTTTGTTGTCTATAGAAATTATTCTCTAGACCTTGCATTTAAAGATTGAAAGATTGACTTTATGTTGACTAGTGTAATGTCAAACTCCATCATAGTAGTTAAAAAGAATGGTTTCTATGTTGTAAATGGTCTTAATGTATTTTATTATGATTTACATACTACCATTGTTAATTAAATGTTAGACCAATCGACCTTAACTTTGATATTAAGAATGACACAATATATTACACACTTCCTTCACAATCTAGAGGAGAAGTTCATGTGTCATAGGGTCACCACCAATAACAAGAGAATTGATGAGGACCTTGGTCATCTCATCCTAGACATGGGTTTCTATAGAAATGAAAATAGAAGGTATTCCTTAACCTTGGACCTTTACTGACACGCTAAGGAGTTAATGTCTTTCCACCCGGATTCAATTACAGAGAAAAGTAACCCAATTTTGCAAGAAATCAAAGAAGAGCTCCAATAGCTAAGTGATAAGTGTTACAAACTGCTACAAGCCCTCCAAGGTTGGAATTGGCCTATATATGATGAAGTACATGGAGAAGGAGAAGAACACCAGGAGGGTGAAGACCCCAACACCCTATCTCCCTATATGAAGAAGCACAATAGCGTGCATATGCTCGAGTTCAACTTTACCTTTGTGTTGGAATACTGAGAGGGGGGTTGAATCAGTGTTACACGATAATTTTTACTACAACTTTCTTTTAATCGAAATTTTTTATTTACCGGTAGTCAATAATGAAAAGTTAAATTATACAATACACAATACACAAATATTTACCGTGGAAACCCAACTCGGAGAAAACTAGAAAAATTTATTTATAAAATTTGTAAGCACCAACTTACAGAAGACACCAATTCGCAATAATATTTGCAGGCACCAACCTGCAGGGGAAACCAATCCCCTTGTTGAGCACCAACTCATCCAATGGGCACCAACCCACAAAATTATTGTTCACATGCACCAACCTATAGGAGACACCAGTCCTCTTCCTTGCTCCACCCTGCCACCTTGAAAATATTTGTAATTAGTAGTTTGCTTTAGAATACCTCTCCAGCATGCTTCATCCTTTGTGTCATCAAACCTAATATCATATTCATCACTTCCATGTTATCATACCAGATTCTCTATTCTCCTCACATCTCCTCACGACACATCCATCGCACACACACTCACTAGCTCGATCAAGGGATCATTATTTATAGAGCTCGTGTACTCAACCATTTGTCCACATATGAAGTCATGTTCATCAAGTTGGCTCTAAGTCCCTTTGCCTCTTCCTCAAAATCAGGCCCTAACACTTCTCATTTCACGTGATCTTCTCACGTAGGACATAGCACAATTTTGATGCTCAGCAGTCGTCAGATCTCATCCTGGATTCAATCTTGTTCGTTGATTTACTATCACGTTCATTGGGGTACCAATACACTTTACAACACTTCAATTTATAGTTTCCATCATATCTATCCTTCATTTGATCACGATCGTGGATGTATTCCTTCATATTGGGACCACTGGGGTGCCAAAGCATTTAACACCATCTCGATGCATGGCAGTCGTTCGATCATTCCACTGGTTCTATCAGACCCCCTGGACCTCGAAATGCATCCACCATTAGATCTAAATTTCAATTGAATCATCATCATCAATGGTTGGGCCGACACTTAACTCCCCATAGAACCTCAGCTATGACTGAGTGATTTTCATCGAAGTTTATATCCCTACGAGACTATCGGACTCCCTGAACAGTACCATGTGTCTTCTCCATAATCGTTGATCTATTCAAATCTGAATAGATCTTCGTCGTCGTCTGGAGTTGTTCTATCAGAGTTATTCCAGTTAGTGTATTGTGATGGCTTCATTTCGACAACCAATAAGATGTTTCCACGCATCGTAGCCTCAATCTAGATTACTTCGAACAAATACTCCACTCTGATATGACGTGGTTGCTTAAACAACTTCCATGTGGGTCTGACATGGTATTGACATGATGTTGACGTGGTAACTTATGATGACATGGCTACTTAGGATAATGTGGCTACTTATCCTGATGTGGCACTGACATCATGTTGGCATCATCACTTACTTTAGCTCTTCTTCGTACACTTTATTGACTTGGACTTTGATACGTGGCCACCAATGGACGGAGCCTATTCCAACACTCCGATGCAAAATCATCAAAGAATATTCCTTTTTCGATACCATCGAATCTTATCAATTGATATTCAAAATATTGGGAAAGTTTCACAACTCCGATAAGAGGAGTACCGAAGAATATTCCATCGCAACCTTGATTTACATGTTGATGCCTTTGAGCCTTAACTCTGACCATCAATTTGTCACCACATGTCCCTATCTTAGTCGTTGGTCTAGGATAATCTGAATTGATCTCGATTGTTTGTCAAGGTCTATCTTCTGTGGAGTATTTTGACTGTCTATACTTTTGAACAATCGCTCTGATAAGCTATGGTCAATGGGACACCTCCACATGTCTCTCGTAGATCTTGATGTTGTGTCATTCCGAGTAGATCGTCGTTGGTCGGGGTATGTCTTTTTCTGAGTATTTTGACTGCTCATAACTCTGATGGTCATTGGAATTCTTGTTACCTTTGTACATGGCCAAATATCTTTATTACACATTGTCCAGACACTGGGTTACACTTACCTACTTTCTTGGCACTGACATGGTATTTACGTGGAATTGTATGAAGTCTAATACGTGGCATATGATGTGACATTTATTACCTACAACTTCTTTGTCTCATATTTCCTTCATGTGGCCCCTTCTATGGGTGTTGGGTGTCGTGGCACTGGCGTGGACATAAAGTGGCATCTAAGTTGGCTCACAATCACTCGAAGTCCTTCCATCCAATCATTGATTCAGATTTATCCGTTATTGCTCTGATAGATCAATGGTTCCAGTTGATTCAAAGATTCTTCTGTCGGAGTGTCTTAAGATGACATGAGATAAATACTGTGAAAAATTGAACTCTGAAATCCTTTCATTGTCACATCGATTTTGAATTCAAAATTTCTTCTGGTCGTGGATCTGGTTACATGTGGATCTAAGATTTAATCTTGTTTGTTCATTATTAACATACAAATGGAAATTCTGGCAATAAAAGTTAACTCCTTTCGCACGGTTCCATGGCTCTTCCGTTCACATTCAATCTAAGAGATTTCATGTGTTCATTATAATCTCGTCGAAGTCTATTTCCCTTAAGCATGTGGGATATTTCCTTTTGTCTTTGCTTCATTATATTCAAATATGGATCATTGATCTTGTTGAATGATCAATAATCAACGGCTCACACTTTCTTTGCTCATAGAACCTTTGCTAGAATTTAATCATTCCAAGCCAGAACTTACTTTGATCCTTTGCAACCTAGTCGTTGAGCACCCTAGAAGAGATCTTGTCGAAATTTAATCAACACGCAGAGATATATAGATGCGCAGGGACCTTTTCAACTTGCTTTGTCTAGTTTGATTTTGTTTACAAGTTTTGATCCTTGGACCTATCATCACAGTCTATCTGCCTTCATCTTCACAGGGAGTCACTATCAATGACCTCCATGACTACCTTTGACATCAATGATAACACAATTTCCAACAATCTCCCCCTTTGTCATTGATGGCAACACATTCATAAATATTTCATTCTGCTAGTCTATGCAAGTCTCCCCATGTCACTTTTCTCATTGATGGAAAAACATTCATAAATACTACATTCTAATAGTCTATGCAAGTCTCCCCCTGTCACTTTTATCTCCCCCTTTGACATCAATGGAAAATAGATTTTTCTCCCTTTTACTGTATTCTTCATTGTATGTTCTGTAACCAACAATTTCCTTGTCTTTTGTAGCTCCCCCTAATGCAGTATTCTTTGTTTTTCTCTGCATTGTGCAACCATATGCACTCTCCCCTTGATATTTTGGTTCTACTAATCTCCCAACAGCTTTCAGTTGAAGCTTACACTTAGAAATGGGAATGACTCCCATCTTCTGTCTGAGATATTCAAATGTGTCTCTGGGTAGTGCCTTTGTAAATATGTATGTCATTTGTTCCTTGGTAGGAACATATTCTAACTTGAAATTTTTATCATTTACATGTTCCCTCAGAAAATGATATTTGATTAGAATATGTTTTGTCTTTTAGTGCATCACTAGATTATTTGAAATGCTTATAGTGTTGGTGTTGTCACATAGTATTGAAATTAGCTTCTTGTATTCTATCTGAATGTCTTGCAGTGTTTGTTTCATCCAAAGAATTTGTGTACAACAGGATGTTGTTGCAATGTACTCTACTTATGTTGTGGACAGTGAGATTGAAGATTGTTTCTTTCTTAGACAAGATACTAAACAATTTTCGAAGAATAATGCTCCTCCACTTGTGTTCTTCCTATCATCAACACTCCCTACCCAATCTGCATCAGTATATGTTGTTAGAGTAAAGTCTTGTCCTTTTCGATACCATAGTCCAAAGTCCAAAGTACCCTTTAAATATCTAAATATTTGTTTGACAGTTTGTACATGTGTTTCCTTGGGTGCAGCTTGAAATCTTCCAACTAGCCCTATTCCATGCATTATGTCTGGCCTTGAAGCTATCACATAAAGTAGGTTGTCTATCATTGACCTGTACAAAGATTGATCAGTTTCCTTAGATCCATCCTCCTTGTTGAGCTTACATATAGTGACCATGGGTGTGTTGTCAAGTTTACAATCTTCTATCTCAAACTTATTCAACATCTCTTTGATGTATTTGGTCTTAGTAATGAATATGACCTTGCTGGTTTGAGTGATCTGCAGTCCCAAAAAGAATGACAATTCTCCAAGCATGGATATCTCAAATTCCTTTTGCATTTCTTCTGCAAACTTTTGTCTCTTTTCATCATCATTACTTTCAAAGATAATATCATCTGCATACACAACAATGATCAGCATTTTTTCATTATCTATTTTGATGTAGAGGTTGTTGTATGTTGTTCCCCTTTTGAAGCCTTGATGTTGCAAGTACTTGTCAAGTCTTGAGTACCATGCTCTGGGAGCTTGCTTGACGCCATATAATGATTTCTTCAATTTGCAAACATAGTCTTCATTATCTGAAAATAGAAACCCCTCATGTTGTTCTATGTACACTTCTTCCTCTAGATCTCCATTCAGGAATGCTAACTTGACATCCAATTGATATACTTTGAAATTCTTAAAGGTTTCCAATGCCAAAAAATATTAATGGCTTCTAACCTTGCAACAGGTGCAAATGTCTCTTCAAATTCAATGCCTTCTACTTGAGCATGCCCTTTACAGACCAGTCTTGTTTTATTTCTTACTAATTTTCCATCTTTATTCAACTTGTTCTTGAACACCCATTTAATTCCAATTACATTTTTATCCTTGGGTCTTGGGACAAGCTTCAAAGTCTCATTTTTCTCTATATGATTTAACTCTTCTTCCATAGAATTCACCCAAGGTTGATTATTCTGATCTTCTATTAAGTGTTTAGGTTCTACTTGGGATAGTAGGGAGAGATTTGTCTACTCAGAACTGTTTCCCAGTTTCCTCCTTGTCTAAGTTCTAGTATTTTTGTCACCTAGAATAAAATTTTATGGGTGATTATTCTGTAAAAACCTTGATGGTGTTTGTGTATATTGGCATTCTACTTCTTCTGTCATGTCTTCTTAATTTTCTTTTTCTTCTTCCTCCTTTTCTTCTTCATTTGTGTGTTCTTCTTCCTCTCGTTATTATTCATTTCCTTGTTCATCTTCTTCATGTTCATCTTCTTCTTCTTTAGTGTACTTGATTTCTTCATCTATTATGACATTAATACTTTCAACAATCTTTTGCATCCTTTTATTGTAACACCTATAGGCTTTTCTTCTTGATGAGTATCCAAGAAAGATTCCTTCATCTGATCTGGAGTCAAATTTTCCTAAGTCCTCGTTGTCTCATTTGATGTAACACTTACTCCCGAAAATTCTTAAGTGTTTGATAAATGTTGGTCACCCTTTCCATAGTTCATAGGGTGCCTTGTCACTGTTGATTCTGATCTATCCTCTATTTAGGATATAGAAAGTTGTATAAACTGCTTCTCTCCAAAAATTCTTTGATAGACCTGCCTCATTTATCATCGTTCTAGCAATTTAATGTACATGTTTCTTTTTCCTTTTAAGAACCCCATTTTGTTGAGGAGTTCTTGTTGCTACATATTGTCTTTTTATTCCATGTGCTTCACAGAATTCCACAAACTCATTGGATGTGAATTCACCTCCATTGTCTCACCTTAAACATTTGATTTTCATCTTTGTCTCGTTCTCAACTAGAGCTTTGAATGCCTTGAATTTCTCAAATGCTTCATATTTATTTTTTAGGAAATTAACCCAAGTCATTCGTGTATATTCATCAATGAGCAACATGAAGTACCTTTCTCCCTGCAAGATTTTAGTGTTGATTAAGTTTGGTTGTCATTGATGTCAACCCTTGAAGAAAGCCCCGTAGCACAAAGGTTGGGTAATGGGCCCAAGATTGTTTGATGTAAATATGACTCGTTATTGTCTTGTCATGGTTGATAATAAGTGGAAATGGATGAACTCCAAAGTGGTTCCCTTATGGTCTTACGAAGTTGGAGGACCCTCTTATGTCATCTAGAAGCCCCAAAAGGTCAAAGTAGTCAAAGTGGTTTAAGAGATTTTAGAAGGTAAATAATAAAGTGAATTGATGAGTGTA
>ML816362.1:91888-102679 GCA_009831015.1 Picea engelmannii | reverse complement strand
TTTTCCAAACATGGAGAGTGTATGCCAGATAGAGACACAATACATATTCCAGATAATTTTTAAAGGAGGGAAATATACAACTTATACAAAGGATATGTTGAAGATGTTGAAGGAAAGGATAAGTTTATTACATATGCATATTTTACAAGAATATGGAAGAAACAATTCAACAATGTTTGTATTCCTAAGAAGTCAAGGATGGGGATTTGTAGTATATGTGCTACTCTTAAATCAAGAAGAGATAAATCTCAAGGGGGCGAAAGAGGTATGTATTTACTATTTTTTTTTTTAAATTGAATAGTTATCAACTATGAAAACATACGATCAATATTTCCATTTTATGTCATGTGCAGATTCCATAATTAAAGCACTTCAAGAACACCGGAATCAACAATCAAGTGAAATACAAAAGTTGTACAAACATTGGAAGAAGTGTTATGATGCTACAAACAAATATTTAGGTATGATAATTGATGGCATGGACCAGAAGAAAACACTTCTACCACATTTTGTCAATACACCCAAAAATTTATAGGAAGAGAATTTCATTCAGTTTCACTTGGTTGGTTGTATGGTTTTCAATGGAAAAATGTGTCCAAGAGTTTACTTCACAGCTCCAAATATTCACAATGATGCAAATTTGACCATCACCATAATTCATCATGTGCTCACTCACTGGTCTGGAAATCTTCCTCAAGTTCTTTATCTACAGTTGGACAACACTAGTCGTGAAAATAAAAATCAAATTGTGTTTGGATATCTAAGCATGCTTGTGGAAATGAGAATCTTTCAAAAGGTGAAATTTAGTTTCCTTCTTGTTGGACACACTCATGATCATATTGATCAAATGTTCAGTCGTTTTTCCGTAACATTGAAGAGGGAAAATGTTGGAAGCCTACCATCATTGATTGAATGTATCAAGAAAGCATACATTCCAGAGCCTATTTTTCATGTATTAGAAGAAACTGTTGACATGCGAAGATATATTCAGGGATCACATCATGAAGAAAAATGTATTGAGCAACTTAATGACGTTAGCTTTCAACATCAATTTTGTTTCAAAAAATTTGATGGGAAAACACTTATAAGGGGAAAGCAGTATTCAACTACTATAGAATGGGGGCCTTCATCAGGTTTATCATTTTTTAAGTTCATTCGAGATCATCCAATTTTTTCATCAAAATTATTATTTTTGCAATTAGTTGTTGAAATCCATAATGCATGAAGGCGTAATAGAGATGTAGATTATTCAGAATGCCTAGAAGAAATTAAAAATTCCATTAAGGATACATATGAGTACTTTGATGTTGTTGATTCTATTTGGTGGGAGTCTTTTTTCAATAGTCAAAGTGACATAATTTCAAGCTCAACAAATGAAAATACATTGTTGAGGACTCCATTTCATTGGCCACAAAATATGCCAAACAAATATGAAGAAACAAACATTGTTGAAGTTCAAGAATCTCAAGGTGCTATTGAGATTACACATGCAGAGGAAAGATAAATGTATATTGGTTCACGAAGGTCACGTGCACAACGTGAAGCCATGGAAGACCTTTACAGGGGTTCAATACAAGATATTAAGGAGGGTAGCATGATTGCAGTTTTAGAGACTGAGAATCCACATGGTTATCGATTCTAGAAGGGAAAGGTTATAAAGATTGAGAAAGAAAATGTTGATGTTGTTGCAATTGAAGTGCATTGGTATGCAACAAGTACACACCCATTCAATGGTGTGTACAAGCCAGAGATGGTGGTTGAGAAACATGTCAATAAAAAGAGAAAAAGAAAGGGTCAAAATACAACTCGTCGTCGCATTGACCTCTTAAAATTAGACAATGTTGACATACTTGTTTATGACTTCAATTTGACAAAGAGAGGAACTCTTCGCTCCAAGACAACAGAGATTATCAAGAGGTTGTTGCCGTAAGAAATAAATTCAAGATGGGAGTCTGTTGAACCTAGTTGTAGATCTAAAAGGCATTTGACATCTGAAATGTTGGGCATGCATGTGGACTCAGATGGTGCATTCATCAACAATAGATAAGAGTATGGATCATCTACATCTTCATCAAAACATTCATCTGAAGACAATGTAGACTCTGATGGTATTTCAGAAGCCATGAGTCAATATGAATAAGTGTATGGAACATTTTAAGAATTTTTGATCCATATGATGTTTGTATGGTAACTAAAAAAGAGCATTGAACTTACATATGATCTTACATGAAGTTATGAATCTTTTGTTATGTTTTATGAATGATATATTCTTTTATTATGGATAATATAATTAAATTTCTTAGCTCATATGTTTTGAATATGGTCAATATAACAATATTTTTAAGAAACTATTTATGTTTCATTCAATGTAACTTGTATTTACTTTTTTATTTTTAAAAGGAAAAAATTATTAAAAAGTGGCGTTGAATTTTTAAAGTATAGTGTGATATTTTCATGGAATTACGTATTACCTTGTGCTTTGCGTGATTATAACATTTAAAAAGTAAACATTTAAGGGTTGTTTTTATGATTTTGTTTACAGTAATGATGAGTTCTTTTACCACATTACAAAAAGTGTCATTTTAATACCCCAAATTTAGAATGGGTACTACCGGTAGCAGTATTTTTCAATTTGATGATTGATTTTGAGGTTTTGGTTTTAATGGTACCAAGTGATAAAAATAAGATTTCAAATGAACTCAAAATTTAACGTTTTGAAAAAAAAAAAAAAAAAACATATTTTTTGTTTTTAGGTGCTGATTTTTGGGTTTTTCTGAGCTACTGTCTAAGTTTTGAAGGCCATGTTTGAAAAATGTTATAATTTTGACCCCATTTTTTAAAATGGTGCTACTGGTAGCACCACTTTTTGATTTGGGGGTTGATTTTGATGTTTTTAAAGCAAAAATATGGGTTTTGTGGGCCAGAGTTCTCGTTTTGAGGTCACGGTTCTCATTAAGATGGTAATTATGTTTCAACAATTACTTTGGAATATTCAATCAATTGTAAGCAATTAACTTGTTTATGTATAGAAAGAAAAAAAAAACATAAGACTCCAAAGTGCCAAAAGTTCCCCTCTAGTATTTGTTCCCGCTCCACAATTCATTTTAATGTTATAAGTATCCCCCTCTTGACATTTTAGCACAGCTCCTGCACCACAAACTTCACCTCCATTTTGTGAAGCACCATCAAAGAAACCAACAGCCAAATTCCCTTCCAGCAAAGGAGGACGAACTACTCTTTGAGAATGGACAGTAGAAATTTTGTTGAATTCACCCAAATCTTGTAGTGTATTAACATTCACCAAATGAATTGTATGGTCCAAACAAAATTATATGATCTAAAGTTTGAGACAATGGTTCAAATTCTATGATGAAGTACAATTCATTATTGTACTTTCATGTCTAGGAATGGCAACATTTTAAATTAGATGTTTAAAATTTGTGACATGTTTAATTTTTTATTTAATGTGTATTATTGGCATGGAAATTTGTTTGAGCTTTAGTTTATTGGCCACACCATGTTGATAAATTTTCAAAGTCCTTTTTTAAGAATTGATAAATAAGAAAATGGCCTTTGGTGTTAATAAAGATTCAAGTTGCAAGTGCATTTTGATATCATGGAAGCATTTTGCCAAGATTATCTAAAATGTATGTAAAAAAAAAAAAAAAAAAAACTCTTTTTGCTCAAATTGCTTGAACAATTAAATAAGATCCATCCTATATCAATTGAGATGTCTATTGAATGATCTTCCAAAACGTTTTGTTGAGAAAATAATACATCGTGAAACCAAGGTATTATATCGTGAAGCATCCAAATATGTCTCACAAATGTTCTTGAATTTATGTGTTATGATTATAAAGGTGCACACAATAAGGAGGGTGTCATGAACAAATTTACAAAGGTTTATCGTTTGTACTCATCTTATTATGCTCACTCCTAATAGAGAACATTGTTGTTTTTCCTTTTCCATTGTATGCCCCATTGGTTCTTCCATCAATATATAGAGAATTAGCGAGAGGGACTGATCTGGATTGGATCATTATATTATTTTTTATCTATCTCGATGCTTTAAGAATGGAAAAAATTGGAGAAATTAGCTTGCATGGTCATTTTAGTGGCAGGTCCCAGTTCAGAAAATTGGGGTCTCAGACCTTCTAGAGCCATTTTGAGGCATTAAATGACGTTTTTAAAGGTTCTGGTGTTTGATATTTGCGTCCAATCCTTTGACATTTTTCTACACTCTGACACCTCTCCAACAATACAAATCATGTGTCAATTGGATCTCATATGAAAAAGGTATGACTCACGTAAGTTGACATATCGTGTTGAGCACCATGGTACAATATGATGCCATGTCAACCTTCGTTACTCATGAATATGGGGCTATCCACGTGAGGAATTGAATAAGAATCTAGAAGTTCCAAAACCTTATAACAATTGAAGGTTGAGGAAGTCAAAACCCTAACCCTAGAAGACTATTGGGATATGTTAAATACTGGGCCACTAGGAGGAGAAGGGGTTCCATTCTATGTTATTGTATTTTGTTCCATAGCAGAGAATAACAACTGGGAGTAGGAAATTAGAGAGCTTAACATAGGAGGTTAATGTTCTCTAGAAGGATAATAGGCCACGGATCTCAGGTAAATCCATAGAAAGTGTCTTCTCCTTTGTACTTGCATTATTTCCATACCAGAGAAAAGACACCAGAGCAACCTTACCTTCTAGATGGGTTTTCTCCCGTAAGGGTTTGTGTTATTTTTTGGATGGTGTGTGATTGTATTTTATTGTTCTCAATAATGATCCCATATAAATTTTAATTGATTCGGGAGCTAGTCGTAGCTACATTAATGCTAACATCGTTGAAATATTCCACTTGCAAAGAAGTAAGCATAAGAAATCCTTGTTAGTTCAGCTAGCCATGGGTGCTAAGAGTAAAATCAATGAGTTGGTTAAAGATTTACCGATAGACATGAATGAACTCAATACAAAGGTGGAAGTAAACATCATACCATTGGGTTCATATGATTTTCTAATTGGTATGGATTGGTTGGAGAAACATTATGATGTCCTAGACTATTATAACAAGACAATCAGATGTCTTGATGAGGAAGGGAAGCAAGGAAAGATTCAAGGCATTCCAAGAGTTGTAGCTATTAAAGAGATTTTAGTTATGCAAATGAAGAAGAGCTTCAAGAAAGGATTTCAAATGTTTGCAGCCCGTATGGAGCAGGCGGTCAAAGATAGAGTGTCAAGCATTGAAAACCATTCAGTTTTGAGGGATTTTGATGATGTTTTTAGAGAAATTTCAGGACTACCACAAAAGGGAGACATTGATTTATCTATTGATTTGGTGTCAGGAGTTGCCCAAGTGTGTCACCTTGGGGAGCCCTGGTTCTTTTTGTGAAAAATAAGGATCGAACTTTTAGGTTGTGTATTCATTTCAGATAGCTTAATAAGGTTACCATAAAGAATAAGTAGCATTTTCCAAGAATTGATGATTTGTTTAACCAGCTAAAAGGTGCAAGAATATTTTCAAAGATTGACTTGAGATATGGTTATCATCAAGTAAGGATAAAGGAAGAAGACATCAGAAAGACAACATTCAGAACAAGATATGGAGTATTCATGGTAGTTCCATTTAGGTTTCCAAATGCCCCAACAGTTTTTATGTGCCTGATGAATGGAGTATTCAGCGAGTACATGGACAAGTTTGTGATTGTGTTCTTAGATGATATCCTCATATATTCTAAATCAAAATAAGAATCTGAGCAACATTTAAGAATGGTGTTGCAAGTTTTAAGGGAGCATAAATTGTATGCTAAGCTAAGTGCATATTTTACCAAAAGAATATTCACTACTTGGGGCATATAATTTCAGCAGCAGGGATAGAAGTTGATCCTGAGAAGATAGAGGCCATCAGAGAATGGTCAATGCCAAAGAATTTGACAGAGTTTAGATCATTCATGGGTCTTGTCGGTTATTACCGAAGATTCATAAAAGGATTCTCAAGAATTGCAAGTCCAATCACTTCTTTGCAAAAGGAGGGAGTGAAATTTGAATGGACTTCCAAGTGTGAAGAGAGTTTTCGACAGCTAAAGGAAATATTGACAAGTGCACCAATACTAAATATTGCACAACCAAATGAATATTTTTTTCTGTGCACCGAAGCATGCAAGGAAGGACTCGGTGGAGTCCTCTGTAACGACCATCCTCGTTATGACAACAACTCTTTAATAGGTGCAATTTTTTTTTTTTTGTTTGAATGTGTGCGTGCGTGTAAAAGGGACATACATGCTTGACTCTACGACACCACTCGACGACTGACAAGACGCAACCATGATGAACACAACCAGAAGGCTTAAGGCGCACAGCAAGCAACTGCAAGCAATAAACGACCACAGACATAAGGTGCACAACAATAACTGCAAGCATAAACGATCACTGGGTTATGCACGATACGAACACAAGGAAGAATCCATAGTAGTGGATTGTACTATTTCTGCACAGGAAAGAAGGGCGTTTAATCTTATTTCTCTTCTTCGGAGAGAGAGAGAAGGTCAGATAGGCTCCTGGCCGACTGCTCAGGCAGAAACTAGTAATCTCCGTCAGGTGTGTCGCAAGAGTGGAAACCCTGCCTTTAAAGGGCCCGAGACTCTTGATACGGCACTAGATTCTTTACACGAAAAAATCACACACAGACATATCTCCTAAGGCTACCTGGGGGTGTCTACATCCCGCCCGACACAAGCCGACCCAACACACAAAGTTTTACAACCCAACACAATCTTAATTTAACCAAGGACTACCAGCTATATGAGTCTTAAAGTCATTCCATAGCGCAACTCTAAATCATAAATCGTCATCAAGGTACCCTCTAAAACACATTCAAGGGACCCCTATAGTACAAGACTGAAACTTTGACTGGTTTAACATCTAACAAGATAAAAAGTCATCAATTGTAATCATAAATATAATGAATGGTTGTAAATGTATTTTCATGCAATAAGTAACAATTAATCTTTCACTGCAGCTCAATAATTAACAAAATATCCTGAAATCATTTGACGCCATCATTGTAAATTTACATTATCAATCATCCCATGAGGGTTAGCATCATTACCTTGGTAATATAAAGACTTCGCAATCTAACCATCTAAGCTGCAAGGACATTATACTAATGATCAAGCCATTAACATTCCAATATATTGCATTAGATTACACTATCAATTCCTCACATTATAATTCATACATTCCATCATAAGACGATTTATTAAAATAGCCTTACCTTACATTCATTATATTATAATGTATTAACACTGCAATAACCTGCGGAAATAACATTACAAATGCATTATCTTACATTACAATTACCCTAACATAATGTAATAATATTTCATTAATACTTCCTTACATTCATTATGATTACCTTTCACAATAACATTTCATTCATTCATTACAAATACATTCCCATACATCCGTTATAATATGATTCATTATAATAAAAAGTCAAGGTTTTATGAAAACAGAACTAATCCATTCTAGAAGTATAAACCCAAGCAGCTATAATATAACTGAAACGGAACTAAATTCTGTTTCCCAGTAGTTATGATTAGCTCCACGATATTTAATCAACCTCACTTAAGGATTTTATCATCTAGCATTCAACACCAGTCCCGGGTCCATTCAGCATTCAATAGATATAAATATGCTTTATTGTTGGCGCTACCTGTCAATTTTTAATATATAAATATATAAATGAATTCTAGGGCTATCGTTGAACTCTCCCAGGTCCCTCGCTAACATTCGGTGTTGAGTATTTAGAAACTAAAATAAATAAAGAAGTAGCCACCATTTAACAATACATAAATGGCATTTAAATTACTCGGCATTTACTCGTCGTATTAAACCATTCATTCGCTCAAGGTAAGGACGCAAGGGTAAAGAATTTATGTTTCGTTCTGCAAGACGCCCAGGTGTCAAGGATACTCTGTCGACGGTAGGACGCAGAGAATTGGCAGAGAACAGTCAAGGAGTCTATACACTAATGAAGACGTTGCTATCAATCACTCAGCGACATTCAAAATATGGACAGAATAAATATGATCGGTGCTTGTTTTTGTTAAAGATCAGGGTTGAAAATATCGAAATCTTTCTGAAATCTGATTCGAGCATTAACAGAAACACTCAATATTGCAATTTAAAGCATTGAAACTACCTGTATCAAATATTTTCCATGGACTATCAGTAGTACTAATGGGGTGAAGGGTTTGTCTGGTGATATGAAAAGTGATCCCAAGTACTACTATCAACAACGGGACAAATATATACCATATAATTAAAACAGTGCTTTCTTAACTATCAAAAACATATTATTTGTTTCTTTTCGTTTAAAAAAAAGAACTGTACAAATGCATTGAACAACTGCAATGAAGATTTATAAAGTCCAGAACTTATTACAGTCTCAATATTGGAGTCTATACACAGTGCGCAGCAATTACAACAGAAACGCAAGGTGTTTATAACAGTAACGCAGGTAAAATCCAATGACCACCTAATAAAGCCACGCGCTCTCGCTGGGCTAAGGAAGCTAGATAAAATCAACGAACAAAAACACCCACCCCAGTCAGAAGTAAATGCCCACGGTCACATATAATGCCCACAAAATGTAAATGCACCAACCGAAAATAAAACGCCCCGGCAAAATGTAAATAATGCCCACAAAATGTAAATACCCCAACCGAAAATAAAACGCCCCGGCAAAATGTAAATAATGCCCACAAAATGTAAATACCCCAACCGAAAATAAAATGCCCCGGCAAACTGTAAATAATGCCCACAAAATGTAAATACACCAACCGAAAATAAAACGCCCCGAAAAAATGTAAATAATGCCCACAGGGAAGTTAAAAACGCAGAGAATATTCCTTTTACAACCAGCGCGTGGATATACGACCCAATGCAGAAACGTTTAACCATTAAATCGTTGAAAAACCCCCAACCAAAACGCAGAGAGACTCTAACTTATCTACGCAGAGAAATTATTCCTTTCCATCTACTATCTAATCTAAACAGCAGAGGTAATCTATATTTCTCACCTCTTACACAATGAAATTGTCTAAGTATGAAAACCCAATATTTCAACCAGATCCTAAACATAAAACTTTCATTCGTCTATCATTCAAAAAGAAAGCGTACCTTTTCCTGAATGCTTGCTCCTGGTATCGTCTGTCGTTCGTGCCGCGTCCCGCTCTCCGTGCTTCTCTCGCTCGTCGACCGTAGAGGACTCACCGGTACCTCCCAGCCAAACGCTAGGGGTACTCTGCTTCCCCCTTAGCCCCCCGAGCCGCAAAGGGGCCACACAAATCCAGGAGGTATACCTAGCTTCCCAGCTCGCCTCCAAGGCTGAGCTACCACTCTAATACAACTGAGAAAATCCCCAACTCCTCACAAGCAATCAGTCCAGTTTTCCATTTCGGTAGCATAACAATACCTCATAGCTCCTCTCTTTTTTCCCCCTTCCCCCTTTCTTTTTATGGAGTCTCAAACCCTAAATCATATTTAGTTTTAGTTTTAATCAAAAACCCTCTAAAAATTCTATGTCTTACAAGTGCCACTCATCCCCCCCACCTTTTCCCACAATTAATTTCTTTAACTTATTATTTGTCTATGTTTCCCCTTTTTACTTAGTTTCCCTATAAAAAAAATTATCCCTTCTTTAAAACCAAAAAAAGTAATGCGCCATTTAATACATCCATTTTATTTTTAAATTCATAACTTTTTATTAATGGTAGATGTGGTAGGGACTAATAAATTAACGTAAAGAGAATCCATTATTAATTTTTCTTTATTCTATAATTTAGTGATTATGGAATACACGACAATTTGTTTATAATATATATATATATATATTATTTTATTTTTCCTATTTACATGCATGTTATTCATCATTTTAATTTATCATCATCCATCATTTTAATTTATCATTAATATCTATATATATAGTTTAATGAGAGATTAAAGTGATGACAAACATATATATGGGAAATGTAGATGTACAACATAAAAGAGGAATAATGAGAAATTAAGGTGATGGATGGTGATTTAATAATGTGAAATGGACATGTAAAAGGGAAATGGATGCTGGGAGATTAAGGTGATGGAAGATATTTTAATAATGTAGACAGGGATAATGAGAAGATAATGGTCTTAGTTTTTTTGTTTTTTTTTTTTGGAAATTTCTTTATGTTATACTACACAGGTGATGTCATTCTTCCACAAGTTAGGAATTAATTTCTTCTTTGTAAAATTTTAAAACTATTAGATTTACTTTAAATCTTACCCTCATCATCGCCCCAAGAATTTTCTGAAGACCCAACTATTACTTAGGTGGGTTTTTGTTTAATTTGTTATTTGTATTCCAGGGTCTGTTCTTAAGGTTAGACTAAAATTTTACCCTAAAATTTTTAGACTTAGTACTTAGATTCTGAACTGGGCGACACTGGGTTAGGGAAGTTGTTTAAGAATTTCTTAGGGCGTTAATGTCTTAGGGCTATTTAGGTTTGTTTCCTTCATCCACATCAATGCGAAGTGCCCTTCAGGACGCACCATGTGCTCCAAGGGTGCCACTCGCCTCGTTCGTTTCCTTTGAGCGACGTGCCCTTCAGGATGCACCACGTGCTCCAAGGGTTCCACTCACTTCTTGTGTTTCTTTTGTGCGACGTGCCCTTCAGGATGCACCACGTGCTCCAAGGGTGCCACTCGCCAACTGGACTGATTGGTAGACATCTATAA
>ML816362.1:70033-91788 GCA_009831015.1 Picea engelmannii | reverse complement strand
AGGTAATCGTTAACCTACAGTTCGAGCCACGGCGGGAGTGCTAGTAGGCGGTGGCAGGGCTGTTGTCCACCCCTCTCCCTCAACCTCTCTGGAATCGTGTGTGGCCCCTTTACTCCATATGTGAGTCTGGTCGGCAAGCTATCATCATCATGCATCATCAACAATCGTGTCAGAACATGTCAACCTCATATCATCAAATCAAAGAAATATCACAGTAAATAAATCAACCCAAATAGTACACTCCCTGACTCAATCCGGAGTCCAAGGGGGTTCCACCGATGCCTTTGCATCCTCAAGGTCCGAAACCCTGCACACTCAATGAAACTGAGTCAGTAGCACCTGTCTACATCAAAGTAGTAAAAACATCATGTCATCTATCATAACGCATCATAATCAAGGATAAATAGTTTAACATCAGAAAGTCCAGATCACTTGCGAGCAAGTGTCCTCAATAATAAGTTTTCTCAGTGCGCCAGAGCGGGATGTTACATCCTCGGTCAAAGGGATAATGTGGTGTGCTATGAATCCAGAAAAATAAAACAGCATGAGAGAAATTATGCTACACATGACTTGGAGTTGGAAGCTATAATACATGCATTAAAAATGTGGAACAATTATCTTATGGGTAAGAAATTTGAGCGAAGAACAGACCGCTATGGCCTGAAACATTTGTTTGGACAATCAACACTAAATGCTAGAAAAACTAGATGGCTAGAATTTCTAAGTGAATATGACTTCTAAATTAAGCATATAAAGGGAAAGGAAAATCAAGTGGTTGATGCACTCAGCATGAGAGCTCATGAAGTGCATGTGGCAGGCAACTATCAACATGTATATGATAGATTTGAAAGATCAAATTATTGTGGCAGTGAATTCAGATCAGCGATATGTGAAAATAAAAGAAAGATTACAACAAGGTAAATTACAACAAAAGTTAAATTCCTATGAGATGAAAGAGGATGGAATTCTAATGTACAAGGGAAAAATATATGTGTCAAATTCCAATGAGTTGGAAAATATAGTTCTTAAGGAAATGCACAATGTGTCATACGCTAGACACCCAAGACATCAGAAGACAATTGTAGCAATAAGAAGTCAGTACTTTTGGTTGGGAATAAAAAAAGAAGTAGTTAATTACATATCCATATGTCTATAATGTCAAACAGTAAAGACAAAACATAGACACCCAACAAGTTTGCTACAGCCATTGCCCATTCCATAATGGAAGTGGGAAGTAGTCATGGTTGATTTTATTACTAAGCTGTCCATAATAGTGAAGCAACATGATTCCATCATGTTGGTGGTGGATAAATTGACTAAAGAAACACATTTTATTCCAGTAAAGACTACACACAAGGCAACAAATAAGAAGAAATTTATATGAAGGAAGTTGCTAAGTTACATGGAGTACCTAAGACAATATTTTCAGATAGAGATCCAAAGTTTACTTCGAATTTTTGGAAAGGTTTGTTCAAAGGCTTTGGAACAAATTTGAATCTTAGTACAATGTATCATCCAGAGTCATATGGGAAAACCAAAACGACTAGCAGGGTAATTGGGGACATGCTTAGAATGTATGTGATGGATCAACCAACAAAGTGGGAAGATTATATTCATTTAGTTGAATTTTCCTACAATAATGGTATGAGACCTCATTGAAGATGAGTCAGTTTGAAGCATTGTATGGAATAAAATGTAACACCCTGGTGAGTTAGGATAATCCAACAGACAAAGCAGTTATTAGGCTAGACTTGTTAAAAGAAATGGAAGAGCAGATGGAAAAGATAAAACAAAATTTAAAGGTTGCCCAGGATAGGCAGAAAAGTTATGCATACAAGAACAAAGTTTTCAGATATTTTAAAGTGGGAGAACATGTGTTCTTAAAATTAAAGGAAAAGAGAAGTTCGATAAGATTAGGAAGTTTCCCGAAGTTGGCAGCAATATATTGTGGACCTTTTGAAATATTAGAAAAGATAAGACCAGTTGCATATATGCTAGAATTTATTGCATCCATAAGAGTGAGTAATGTATTTCATGCATCCATATTAAATAAGTATGTACCTGATCCTAGCCACATAATTGATTGGAATGTGATCCAGGTGGAGCACCAAGGGGATTTCCGGGTGGAATCAATACGCATCATGGACCAGAAAGTGAAGGTGCTCAGGAAAAATTCCATAGGGATGGTAAAGGTTCAATGGATCTGCTAGGGTCCTGAAGATGCTACATAGGAGCATGAAGAAAACATGCGGGAAGAGTACCCACAAATTTTTGACAATTTTGAAGAAAACAGAATGCAAGACTCCATTTTGAGTGGCTAGAGTTCTGGAACCACATCTCAGAATCCTAACCAACTGCGTTGGGGGATCCTGATAAACGAATTTCTCATTCCTTCAGTTATCCCATATAAATGGATGGTACATCCCTTGGGTCAACCCTGGTAAATGAATGGTGCATTCCTTGGGTCAACGAGTTGAGAGGGACATGAGAATGATAGTTGAAGTTGTTGTTGGAGTTCTTAAATTACAGAAATTCTATTTCTAAGTGTTGTGATATAATTTGCATATATACATGTATATCGGCATAGAGTGCACTAAGGAAGATGCACAATTGTAGGGGAGGGGGAATGTAACATCCCCATGATAATTCTCAGTTTAACTAATGTTTATGTGGGTACAATGTGTGTCTATGACCAAGTGATGTAATATGTGAATTGTATTTCAATGTTTTAATAATAAAGATGTGATGTCAATTGCTAAGGGGGCATGGACAAGAGATGGGGACTGTATTAATCCACAAGAGGGGGAAGTTTCTAGGATAATGACCAAGAGGAATCAAGGGGGGGATTACCCATGTATATCAATTTAACCCATTTTCCTAAACTTTCCAATTGTATATGAACCTTTCGATGTATGATTGTATTCCCAAATCCAATCATTGAATACATGTAATAGGGTGGGTGTGAGTGGTCACATCCTTCTGATTGAGTGTTTCCAAAGCCAATCATTGAATGCATGTAAGAGGGTGGGTGTGAGTGGTCACATCCCAGAGTTATTGAGCACATGGGGGTTGAGTAGAATCATCTTGGGGAAGAGTGTGATTCAATAAAGACAAGCCACAAGAGAGGAATTTGTATGGGTTGGGACAACGGTCAGAGATGGAAAGAAAGAGAGATTGGATCTCCTACGACCATGGAGGGATAATTATGGAGCGTAACTAGAGAGAATTGGAGCTGGAGAACTGAAGAGTCTGGTTTTCATGCCAGAAGAGTAAACTCCTACTTGATTTGCACTAAAACAACAATTGTTAGTTGTTAGTTTGATGATAGTTTTTCCTAGCAACAATTTCCCTTGAGTTCTCTGTTGATATATTCCTAGTTACTTGTGCTAGAGAGACCCTAATAAATGAATGACACATTTCCTGGGTTATCCCTGATAAACGGATGGTACATCCCTTAGGTTAAACATGATAAACGGATGGTACATCCCTTGGGTTACCCTAATAAATGGATGATACATCCCTTAGGTGATTCTTGATAAATGAATGGTGCATTCCTTGGGTTGGGTAGGTCAAGAGGAAGAGAGATGGTGGAAATATTGGGATAGTTGTAGGAGAATATCAGTTGGGTTATGAGATTTATGAGTTGTGAGTGGACTTTGAGAGACCACCCTCTTTTCTAGATTACTAGCCTAAGCTTGGGGGTGACTCGCTATTGAGATTTGAAAAAGTCAGTCTATGGTTGGGTGGAACATTTGTCCCAAGTATCTAGTTGCATGATTCTTGTTTAAAGATAAGTGTTTTATCTTGTACTAAGTTATTTACATGTGGTATTTTTGTGCATGAACTCTGCGTGAATAATAATGACTTATATGTTGTTGTAAGGAATGATTTAATTGTATTTCATGTTGATTATTAGCATGCTTTAGATGCATCTATTTTATGGTTACATACTATAGCTAAATCTTTTATAAATTGTAGTTGTAAGCTACAGGAAATCGACTAACAATAAAGAAATTACTTTAATTTAGGAGAAGTTTCATTTTTATGTGTATTTTGCATGTAATGTTGCTTAGCTGGAGGCTAGGTATGTTACAAATATGGTACCAAAGTTGATAATGAGATATTTTTGTGTGGCGTGGCCCATCCTAGGGGTCTGGGTACATTACACAACCACAAATTACAATTTTTCCTATCTATGTGTACTTCTATGTCCAAGATTTGTTTTACTTCTCCTAGATCTTTTATCTGCAATATCTCAGTTAACTGAGCCTTTAACCTGATTATTTCAACCATATTTTGCTTGCAAAAAGCATATCATCAACATAACACCAAGACAATGAAGATGTCATAAGCAAAATGATCATACTCATTTCTTAAGAAATTTTGTCTCACTGTAAAGGAATCAAACATCTTGTACCACTTCTTGGTTACCTTAGGCCATATAATTATTCCCCAAGTTTGAAAACAAAACTCCCTTTGTGATCCTGAACAACATCTCATACCTTTGCTTCTGATAAATTATGGATGGTAGGATCCCATAATCTGCATCCCTTATCTCCACCACCATGACCATTAGAGATATAAAACTTTGTTCCCTTGACCAAATCTGACCAAGCCAGCCAAGTGAGCCTTCACCCCTCACCTCCAGGATAATTTCAATGGAGTATCCTAAACAGTTTTAAAGGCTTAATTACATGCAATACATGAGTTACCAAAATACATGTGCCCAGGCTCTTGACCTAACTTCACCCCCACTTTTCATGACTAAAATTGACCAAACTTCCCTCAAAGTCAGGGTATTTGGAAATACCACATTCTCCCCCTATCACCTAGGTCATATAGACTTTACCAATGACATTTCAAAACTTGGGGAACACATGCCTAACCAGGTCTTATAGTCATATTCTCAATTACATAACTGCACCTCGAACTTTTAATTCAATACTTTCACCATTGATTCAAATCTGAGTAATCCCATAAACATCTTCTTCCATGCTTGACTTACCACCATCACCGCGGGGTCTATCTCTGTCTCCTCTGACAACTCATCATAACAGTCCAAGATCATCTCATTGAGACATTCTGTCAAACACTTTGTGTGCATCCTCCAAAATACAAAACTTGGCATACATAAGCAATATACCCAAAATAAAACCTTGCTTTAACCGTTGCCATGGCTTCTTACTTCACTACCTTGCCAACCTTTTTCCTCAGTGTCCAACAACCTTTCTAACACATAGGTATTTTCCTTCTCACAGACAGAGTTCAAAACCCTTGGTTCCCTTGCAACAGGTTCCCTTGCACGTGAATGACAATCTTCCCTCAACTCTCACAGACCTTCACTCGACCTCATCTCTGATACCACTTGTTGGACTTCAAGCTTGCAAACAAAATTCATGAGCATAGACAAAAATTGAGAAATATAAAACATCACACACAATATAAATGAATAGATGGGGGAAATGGTAATATTTATTACTCAACCAAGTAATGGACAAAAACATGAGATTTCCAAGCATTTCCAAGCACATGGAAATCCAAACTCTTGAGAAACCTTCATCCAACAAATTGTAACTACAAAATGTGTTGTCACAACCCAACACTTTGGATGAGAAAGAGTTCTAGACTCTTTGCAACAAGCCCCAACCTCGACCTTCAATCATTCTACATATACTTTACCCACCTTGGCTTGGGGTAGAAGAGGGTTGAGTTTTCGACTAGCTCATCCATTATTTCCCTTGATGGATCTGTAATAAACATTCAACCCGATCTGTAATAAACATTCAACCCCACATTTCCTCGGAGGATATCACGATATAGAGGGCCCCATCAATGATTCGATTATGAAGCATAATAGAATATCCAAATCCCCAAAGGGATCCCCAAAATTCTTGTTGGTCCCAATAATGTGAAAGAGTGTATACATTGAACAATTTGACTCTATTTTCAAGAATGATTGGTCTATTAAGAGAGTGTATATCCAATGTGTTAGAGATAATGCTTCCATTAATGAAGTGTGTTGAATTTAGAGTTTGGTTGGAGGTGGTTGAGAGATTATTTCAACCTTTATTCCCATGTTTAGAATAAGTTGGATCTCACAACATGTATTTAAATGTGTTATACATGGGTTTGTATTTGTGCAATAATAATTGAATATTGTGTTTTTCTCTGTGCGTAAATTCTTCCAATTTGATATCAGAGCATAGGTATAGGTATGTTAATATATAGTTTTCTCTAAATTGTTTGCTTGATTGCAGGGCCGAGAAATGTAGCTCTCACTCAGTTCCAGTGGTGAAAACAAAACACATTTCAGATCAGCCATGGGGATCTTTACAATAGTCGATTATGTGTTTTTCCTTGAAGATGAGGAGGAATTTGAGCAGGAAGATCGTGCAAAACCAAGGGCATGAATTTTTTAAAGGATGAAAACGTGTTGATATAGACCACCAAAGCCGAGGTTGTATATACATAGAGAAAATCATAACTTCATATGTCATTTCAGTCTAAGATGACATCTGCAACATCGTATTCTTCTTATTATACGAGCGATACTTCCTCAATCGCAAGCCCATATTTATGTTCAGATGCAGATTCCATCTACACACATACGTCTTTTAATGTTGTTTCTAATAAAACACAAAGGAGTTCTCATCATGTGGTCGGTCGTGGAGATAGAGCATGCAAATGGAATGTTGGCGGAGAATATTCTCGAGATTTATAAGAAAAATCATCAGTTAGACATGGATATTTTCGATCTATAGAGAAAGCTTTCATACCTGCAAATCATCACGTGCTCAGGAAATCTAAGGTAATTAGTCGTCAAAGTATGTCAACCATATTCTGGATCGTTCCACATTTCTTGGTATTATGTTATCTTGTGGCATCAATTGTTTTGCAATGCTTGTGGAGCTTATCACTGGTAGTAATTGATGGACACGCATTGCTTGTGAAGTAGAGTCTACATAATTCTCTTGTTATCATTCTCTTTGTTGTAAGTGATAGGGTTTCAGATTTCGTCCTATCGTTTCTAGCTCTTAGCACTGAAACTTCTCTTTGTTGGTCAAGTCTCTTGCTTGATAGCCTTGTGACAACCTTCATTGGAAAAAATATTTTTAAGAGTAAGTTCGTGCTGTCAAGAAAGTCAACTCGGGTACATGTGGGAAATATTTAGTGAACATGGAATCTAACTCATGGTTTTAACCAATTTATTTTTATTTTAAAATAGTTATATTAAGTTTTAAAGAAGAGGAGTCGTTACTTAATGTCAGTGTGTATTAGCATTTTTGTTTGTTTGTAAGTTTGTGTAAAAATCAAATGACACAAAACCACAAAGAACAGGCCAATTAAGTTTGTTATGCGTTGATGTGAATCGTTGTGTTGCGAGGTCAAGTCGATGTGACTCGTCATGCTCCGAGAGCGTTGATGATGGTCATAAGTGTTTTTACTTTAAATGAGTCAAGTAATAAGCTCGAAAGTGTGGTGAAGAAAAGAGTGAAAACTGTGAGATTGTAGAGTAAGTGTATGTGCTAACGAAGACCAACCACACAAATATTAATATTGTAATTTTTGATTGAGTATTATAAGTTTTGTAATGTAAACATTAAAGGGGGTGTTAGAGATAAACTTAGAATATGAGAAAACAACACACATAGGTAAGGTTATGCTCACAATCTATATTATTCAATGAAGACTGATTACATGATTATATAGGAAACGACTCTACTTAGTCAGTTACAACAAACTACAAAAAACTAGGATCTACATTAACTAAAGTAGAGTTCAACTACGCAACTGACTCTTGCTCCATTATTTCCAAGTCTCCCCCTTAATGGAGAATGGATTGACTTATACACCTAACATCTCTCTAAACATCTCAAACTTAATCTTTCCAAGAGGCTTAGTGAAAATATTAGCAGCATTTTCACAAGTATTACAATATACAAGAGCTATTTCATTTGACTGCAATTTTTCGCTAACAAAATGAAACTTAGAATCAACATGCTTTGTCCTTACATGATAAATCAGATTATTCGCAAGCTTGATTGAACTTTGATTATCACATTTGATCATTGTAGGTTCCTTTTGTTCTTTTCCAACATCTTGAAGAAGTCTTCTCAACCAAACATCTTCACAAGTTGTTGCACACAAGGCTTTATATCCTGCTTCAGTAGAAGACAAAGATGTAGTAGGTTGCTTTTTACTTCTCCATGAAACAACCCCGGATCCAATGCCAAACGCATATCTAGTGGTTGATCTTCGATCATCCGGATTGCCACTCAGTTAGAATCTGAGTAACCTGTCAACTCAACATCAGATGCATCAGTATATTTAATACCATAGTCAAGTGTTCCTTTTAGATACATGAGTACTGCCTTTGCTACATTCCAATGGCTTTCATGAGGTTTTTCCATGAATTGACTTAACACACTCACAAAATATGCAATATCAGGTCTGGTTGTGGTGAGATCATTCAAACTACCCACCATATGTCTATACATAGTGCCATTCACCTCCTTCGAACCATCATCACAAGAAAGTTTCAAATTCTGTTGCATGGGGTCAATAAGAGATTTACACTAATCCATTTTAAATCTCTTAAGTACTTCTCTAACATACTTACTCTGACATACTTACTCTGACAAACAAAAGTTTGGCCTGCATTTCTCCAAACTTCAAGAGTTATGCAGTAATGTAACTCACCAAGATCTTTCATTTCAAAAACTTGTGACAACTGCTCCTTGATTTCATCAATTAATTTCTGTGCATTTCCTGTAATTATCAAATCATCAACATATAAGGAAATCAATACTATATACCCCTGCACATGAAATTTGGTATATAGATTTGGATCACTTTTGCTCCTCATAAAACCTTGTTGAAGAAAGAAAGAGTTTATCTTCTCATACCATGACCTAGGTGCTTGTTTTAGTCCATACAATGCTTTATTTAACTTACACACTATGTGTTCTTTCCCTTATTCCATAAACCCTTCGGGTTGAGTAAGGTAAACCTCCTCATTTAACTCACCATTCAAAAATGTAGATTTAACATCTAATTGGTGTAGCTTCCAATCATACTTTGTAGCTAAAGCAATTAACAATCTGATAGTATTCAATTTAGTTATTAGTGCAAATGTTTCAGCATAATCATACCTTTTGTTTGTGAATACCCCTTTGCAACCAATCTAGCCTTATATTTGTCTATACTACCATATGATTTAAATTTGGGTTTGTATATCCAATTGCATCCAATGTGATTTTTATGTTTAGGCAATTCAGTCAATTCACAAGTATTGTTTTTCATTATAGATTCATATTCTTCCTCCATTGCATTTCATCATTCATCATGTTCATTTGCTTCATCAAAACTCATGGGTTCTATGACATTTGAAATGTTGCTCATTAGGTCATAGTCTTTATACCTCTCAGGGAGTCGAACTTGTCATGAAAATATTCTCAACTGATTATCTTCCTCCCAACTTTGTGAAGATCTTTCTTTGCCTCTAAATGAACTATGACTGCTTGAAGTGTCCATATCACTGAGTCATTGTTGTTGTTGTTCTTGTTGTTGTTGTCGTTGCAGTTTTGGCTTCTTTTGTGGTGGTTGTTGTTGTGATGGTTGTCGTTGCTCTTCTTTAAATCCTTCATCAAGAAGTCTATGCCATTGCTCATGATTGTTGTTGTCATGATTTCCTGCTTCCTGCTCATGGAAAAGTACATCTCTACTGGCAAATACTTTGTAAGTAGAAGGATCAAACAATTTGTATGCTTTGAATTCAGAACAATACCCAATGAAAACACATTTAATGGATTTAGCAACCAATTTCTTCCTATTCTCCTTTGGAATATGTGCAAAAGTCTTACACCCAAATACTTTTAAATTATGAACTGCAGGTTTGGAACCATACAAGGCTCCGAAAGGAGTAACATTATCAAGACACCGTGTTGGACTTCTATTCTTTAAATAAACTGTAGTATTTATGACTTCGGCCCAAAATGTATTTGAGAGATTCTTACCTTTCATCATATTGCATGCACACTCTACCAGAGTTCTATTTTTCCTTTTAGCGACTTTGTTCTACTGTGGTGTGTGAGGTACTGTAAACTGCTACACTATTCCATGATCTTTGCAATATTTGATGAAGTCCCCTGATTTATACTCTCCCCCTTGATCTGAATGGATGATTTTGATGGATTTTCCTATCTTCTTTTCCACCATGGTTATGAATTCCTTAAAGTACTCGAAAACATCATTTTTTCTTCTAAGGAAGTAAACCCATGTGTATCTCCTGCAATCATCAATAAATAACAAAAAGTAAAATGCACCTCCATCCAAGAAAATGTAACTACAAAGTGTGTTATCACAACACAACACTTTGGATGAGAAAGAGGTCTAGACTCTTTGCAACATGCCCTAACCCCAACCTTCAATCATTCTCCCTTGATGGATCTGTAATGAACATTCAACCCCACTTTTCCTCGGAGGATATCATGATATAGAGGGCCCCATCGATGATTCGATCATGAAGCATAATAGAATCTCCAAATTCCAAAAGGGATTCCCAAAATTCTTGTTGGTCCCAGTAATGTGAAAGACTGTATACATTGAACAATTTCATTCAATTTTCAAGAATGATTGGTCTATTAAGAGACTGTATATCCAATGTGTTAGAGATAATGTTTTCATTAATGAAGTGTGTTGAATTTAGAGTTTGGTTGGAGGTGTGTAACGACCCTAGTTGGATAAATGTTTAAGAATTATAAAGTAAAACTAATTAGGGGATTAATTTTGTTAACAAGGTATTAATTAAACAAAGATGATTTAATGATATCAATTAAGTAAGTTATCTATTAATTAAAGGTTATTATTGTGATTAATTAATTAATAATTTAACTGCAGATTACCTTTGATGACATGAGTAATAAATTTAAGAGATTAATAATATATGTTATAAATGGTTACGTACCCAACAAGGGATAACCTGTTAGTCCCGAGAAGATAAAACATAAGGAAGGATCAGGGGGAGGGACGAGGGCGGGTAAGGGAGTAAATGAGGAGTCGGTGACGAAGGGATAAGGGGGAAAGGAGGTGGACGTGAAGGGGGATGGAGGATGGATTTGGGGAGGATTGTGAGATTTGCAGGGAGCAGTAGAGTTCTAGCTGTGGCACTTTTGATTAGTTGAGGCACCAGGTTGCTGGAGGTTTTGGGCACGGGGGCCAGGATATCCATAGATATCTTGGAGCTAGGTAGTTTTCCTAGTTGGCAGGGAGGACAGTAGGTTTGGGCAGTTATTATTTGTTTGTGGCTGGGTTGGTCTGTCTATCAGGTAGCAGGAAGGCAACAGCAAGGCAACAAGGCAACAGAAATTAGCATCAGAACCAGGTAATTTGTTAAACTATGTGTTTATTTCATTCTGCCATGAAATCATTATTCATTGATAAATTTAAGTTACTGAAGTTGCTATTATAAAGATTTTTGTTATGTTATGAAGTTATTATCTCAGTTCATGAAATAAATTTCTTATGGAAGTAAATGATGTTTAGAAATATTTGGCTGTTACATATGGTATCAAAGCGTCTTAGTTCAAAATCTGGGCCTAAGGGCCAAAACCCCAAATGTTAACTCCAACCACACTTAACCTGCAAGCAAAACACGTCAGTTTGCGTCTTAATAGATTGTGTCAAGCAACATTCATCTTGACCCAATATGACTGATACAGTATCAGAAAATATACTCAAGATAGCACCCCTACATTATCCAAGCAAATGGTCTCATATATATCACAAGCAACCATTTTAGGTAATACCCTTTTACTGGATCATAAATGGATAATACAGTCTTAGTCTGAATATTCAAAGGAATGCCCTTTAAAATAGTGGCAGCAAACCAGATAGTTTGAAGGATCACTTCCCACAAAATGGCTACCCTTAAAGCAGCATGATAAAGTTATTAAGCACGAAAAAGAGAGTTGATAATTTAATTTTATTTGAGCAATACTTGTCAATGAAGTTTCGGGTAAGATAGACACCTAAAATCGATGAAAATGTCGAGGGAAGCTTCTATCCAAGGCTTGAAGTTGGCAAGATTCAATAACTACACGAATTATACTATATAAAATGCAATAGGACTTTTGCAAGACCTTGAAAAGGCCTACTTCATCTCGAACTTACCTAAATGAGGAACTGCCAATGCACAGTCGGAAAAGAAAAAAAGGAAATTTAGAAGACTTGTATTGCGTGGGAATGGTGTAAACTACTAGCCTGTATTAGCCTCGGTGAATTTTAATAATGTAAAAAAATCTCAGGAACTATAGACCCATACAAATTTTAACCGTGCCAAAGAGAGCAATTTTCACACTGCGTAATGTTCATGCAACTATCATTATCCCAAAGGAGAGATGTCTATTACGCAGGAGAACGTATCTGAGCCGTCAGATCTCGGGCAGATACCCGACAGTCGTCGGATCTCCATGGAGTTGTGAGGGAGTCAAGTCCTCGAGGGCAGAAGGAGAAATCTCGATGACAGGTGTGAAGGCATCGGGATATCGGTGTTTGTGAAATCGAGATTCACGAGGTCAAGGAAGTCGGGACATTTTAAGTCTCGAAATAGTGAGATCAAATCTGGACCGTCCATCAGGGTGAGACACGTGGCGGAGATCTGAAGAGAGTCGGCACATCGGGAGTTTTGTGAGCAAGAGGTCAAGAAATCCATGGTGAAAACCCCGATACAATCAAAGTCGTCCATCTAATTGGGACAGGTGGAAACCATCGGAGAGTCATCGGCGTTTGGGCCATCGGGACTCACACAGATAAGTTCTTTTGGGTTGGCGTTTGGAAAAGTTTGAGGCTTAACCTGGACCATCCATCCATTTAGGACGCGTGTTGGAGATCCGAAGAAAGTCGGGGATCGACATATCGGGGATTCTGTGGACATAAAATCTCTGCATTTCGAAATCGCGAAGTCTGAAACCCCGATGAGTGGGGCCAGCTGATTACGCATCAGAGAGGGAGGATAGTGCCATCGTGAGGGGCCAGCTGTCAGCCAACCGGAGAGTCGAGATTCGAGGAATCGGGAATTTCCTGGAAATTGGTATCGAAAACCCCGAAACAGTGAGACGCGATTAGGACCGTCCATTCTTGGGACGCATGGCAATGATCGGAGCCATCGGTAAAAGGTCCCGACAGGAGGTCGTCCATCGGGTCATCGTGAATCAGGAAATCGCGGATCCCATGGATGAGTGGTCCTTGCAATTCGAAAACACGAGGCCCGATTCTCCGAAAAGTGGAAAGCTCCGTAGTGGAAGCCAGCTGTCATCACGGATCGGGATATCACGAGTTCCGTGGACAAAGTATCCATGCACTACGAAATCGCGAACCCCGAAACCGTGACGTAATTAACTTAGCTCTTAAACCTTCATTAAAAGAATTGATTAATTGATGTTTTAATTAAGACTTAATCACATCGCGAAATCGGAGATCAGGGTTTCGTGATTCAATTTACATAGATCATTTGTTACGGAAACCCCGAATCCCAACAAGGAGTATGATTGCGGTCACATAGGAGAGGTTGTGGGGACCACGAGCTTAGCTTGTGTTAGCGATATTTCTTGTAGAGGGGGTTAGAACGCAAAAGAATGGGTTAAGAACCCACTTGTCCAAAGTTTCGGATGGTAATGCGCCCAAGATAAGTCACGAGCAAGTCCGAGCGGTCCAAATTCACGCGCCCAGATCAACGGCGCATATTGAATTCTAGACCCCCCTGCCTTTCTACCTTTAAGCGGGGGGGCAGGTCCAGAATCGGGGGCGCACCTCTCCAACGGCCCAGATCAGCGCACCCAGATCAACGGAAATAAAGGCCATTCCCGACCCCCCCCCGCCTTTCTACCTTTAAGCGGAGGGGGGGGTCCGGAATCGCAGATGCAACTTTTCGACGGCCAAGATTTTAGCACCCGGATCAACGGCGCTTGCATATCCTCATCATTTTCAGCTACCCCATGTTTAGCCAGTGTGGACCCCGCTCCCGTCATGTCATCCTCCATAGCTTCCACTCTCTTGCTGCCGCGTGTCATCCATTCGACTCCCCTCTTGGTCCACATGGTCCCCCCTCCTTCTCATCATCCACTTGTTTCTTTCCATGTGTCCCACTTCGTTCCACGTCAACCTCTAACCAATAGGCGAGTTCATTATCTCCCGCCTTATTCCCTTCCACCCGATGTCTTCCGCCATGGATCATCCTCTCTCACACCTCGCCACTTCTTCCACGCCCTCATAGTCCAATGCCATTACTCCTATCACGTGTCCCATTCTCCGCACTAGCCGCCATGTCTATCCCTCAAGCCATTCAGTTATTCCAGGTGGGAGCGCGAGAAGTCCTCCACATCCCAAAGTGCTGAGTTGGCCAGATCGTCCTCAATCCCAAGAAAGCAGTTATTGAGGCGGTTGGTGGTGGTTAGACATCGTCTCCGCCATAATGGGGACATCCTGCAGTAAATTAAAGGCACGTTGATTCGCCGATGAAACTGTCAGAAGATCGATCGCATCTTCCATAAGTTGCACAACCATTCAAAGATTGCGGCTGTAGAGTTGTCAGAAGCCATGCAGACGCAAAGCTTCCAATGCAGTTTCTTGGTTCCGCTACTGTTGTAGTTTTGAGTATATGTAGGCATTTTTCCATTTTTGTATCCATCTATGGTAGAGCTAAGCTCCTGACTGTATACTTTTAGCAAATATTCTGGTTTACTGGTTATGCCTCTGTGTTTGAGATTTCTTGGTTTATAACAAACAGTGCCCCTCTTTCCATCTGTGTTTCATCTTATGCTAGAGAGTTCACAGTCGAAGGATTCGCATGGATTATTGCAATCTTCTTACGATAAAGGATTTGTTGTGACATTGTTGCATTCTCTGGTCTTTGCGTTTGAATGTAAAAGGATCTTGCATTCTAATGCTTTCTTCTCCAGTCTGTTACAAACTGGATATTTATGCCAGACCCTCGCACTCTTCTTATGAAAGTCTTCCCCCGATTCACCCTTTTACTGCAACTCACTGTTTGGATTTTATCAAGACCTCACTCTTTCATGCATGCCTGGCCCAGTTTCTGAGTTGAGATGATACTTTTCTGAGTTTCCTTCCATTTGATCACCCCTTTTAAACAAATCGTGACATTAAACTGATGGGTGTCGGGCTCTGCTCCTGCTAGCAATCCAGGAGTGACTTCTGGCTCCAACATTTATGGCACCGTTGCTGGGGACGAATTTGAATATTTTCCCCGTGATTGAACGACAAAGATCAACTGATTCTGAAGGTGCATCAGATATCAAAACTTGAACATTGCTACTGTGCACCTGGCGACTCCACTGTGATGACTCCGCTGGGGAGAAACTATTCTATCAACTGTGGCTTCAAGAGGCAGACACACGAGGTCTAATCCACACCTGCCTTTAGCTACACCAGAAGCTGACTCGGAAGCGGTGCGCAGAAAGGGAAAGAGCTCTGCGAAAGTTCCCATCGCCGAAATAGGTAATGCGCCTTCCCCTTCTATGAGTACTCCATTGCCTTATTCTCAGCTTCCTAGTCGTCCTTCCTCTGAGGTTTCCTGTTTTCTGAATTTCGGGAGTGTTCCTGTTGAGTTTTCTCCTCCTGGTCTGGTATCAGAGGGAGAGATCCTTGTCACTCCCCCTTCCCTGGAAGCTATGCGTCATCACAGACCTCAAGCTTCTGAAGGTTTCACCACCCCTCCTCTTGTTGCTACTACTATGCAAAGAGAAGTATCTGCACGCTCTAGTCCATTAGACTTCTCTATGTTTTCCCCCTTGTCTCCCGTGAGAACCTCTTTTCTGACATCTCTCGGTCACACTCCTTCTCCTCCTAACTCTCCTCCACCTAATATCCCTATGGCTGGTGCTAATCCCCCTCCGAATAGAATGGATGCTATAGTTGCTGCTAGATATGCTCCTTTAATCCTACCCCATCCCATGAATCCTCTCCCTGTTGGAGACTATTTGAAGTACATGCCCAAGTTTGTTGGGGAGGGGGACATTACTGCAGAAGAGCACCTGGCTGCCTTCTACAGTTATGCAGATAACCTCAATATTGAGAATGAAGATGTCTGGATGAGAGTCTTTGTTCAGAGCTTGGATGGTGAAGTTAGAAAATGGTTTACAGGACTGGCCCCTGGATCTATTGCTGGAATTGAAGCCTTGGATAATGTTTTCCTGAGGCAGTGGGGGGATAGGAAAGATTACATATATTACATGACTGAGTTTGGGTCCCTGAAGAAGATGGAAGGAGAGTTTGTCTCTGACTTCTCCAAAAGGTTCAACAAGATGTATAACAAGATTCCTGCAGAGTTAAAGCCATCTGAAGTCTCTGCTCAGATTTCCTATGCTGGCGCATTTGACCCTGATTTATGTCTTGTATTAAGAGAAAGAAGAGCCACCTCCTTAGCTCAGATGCAAGATGCAGCCATAGAGGTAGAATACAATATATTAGCGGATGATAGACTGAGGAACAAGGCTGACACAGACAGAAGAAAGGAAAATTCAGAAGCCTCAACTTCCAGCCCATCATTGCCCCACCCTCAAGTAAATGAGCTGACCCAAGTAATGAACTTCCTTAAAGAAGAGGTGGAAAGATTTAAGGTGGAAAGGAAGCAAATGTATAAGGGCCCTCAGAACACCGAAAATAAAGGGGGTTTCAGAAGGCCAAATAATATTTCCCCTCCGACTATGCACAGAGGAAGAGACAGAGAAGACCAAAGAATTCAGGCTCCTTTCCACAACAATTTTGTAGCTGAGGAACAAGAAGGGGAAGCAGATGAGCCTGAACCTAAAATCCACTCTGTGGAAGTCACTCCTCCTTTCCCCCATCTGACCCAGTCAGCTTACGAAGAGTCCCTCATGGATGGACAGCTGAATGAGTTGAGCAAAGGAGACAAAGCCATTGGTGGTCGAGGCAGATATAACCTGAGATCTAACAAAAGAGCAGCAACAGTTGATGTTCCTGAGCAGCCCACCATAGCAGAGAGACCTGCTAATGAAGCAGCAGACCATCATAGAGGTAAGAAGGCCCAACCCCTCTCTCCCATTGTCCAAAGTCATGTTCTTGAAATTAGAGAAATTACAAAGTCTATGTCTTCTTTCAATTTCGAACATGAAATCCAAAAGATCAGAATTCTTGTGCCACTCACCGAGTTAATTAAACACGGGGAATTCAAAAAACGTTTCTCTGACCTTTTGAAATCTGAAGCCTCAAGCCCTTCCACAGACTTCATAAACCTCCAAGATGAAATGCCTGCAGTTGTCCTAGGTCCCATGGTAGAAGACAGAGATGATTCATCCCCTCCCTTCTACACCTCCCTGAACATACATGACAAAGTGTTGCACAATTGATTAATGGATTCAGGGGCCTCCCACAACCTCTTGCCTAAAATCGTCATGGAAGAGCTAGGATTAGAAGTCACCAGATCCTATCATGACCTCTATTCCTTTGACTGCAGGCGGGTACAATGTTTGGGAGTCATCAAGGACCTGGTAGTTTCCTTGTTTCAGCTGCCCATGAAGAGTATGGTCATGGATATTGTGGTAGCTGATGTCCCCCCCAAGTTTGGCATTTTGTTTTCAAGGTCTTGGATTAAGATACTTGGAGGGACGTTACAGATGGATCTCACATATGCCACCATTCCAGTCTTTGGGGGGGAACATAGGAGATTATACAGAGAAGCCCAGCTAGCCTACATTGTCAGTGATGAAGAAAACCCCACTAATCATCCCATCTATGCCTTGGACACTGATTTAGGCTCCAGTTTACTACAGCTCACTGAGACTCCTGAGCCCCCTTTGCAGATAAGAAAACAGTCCATTCTCAATCAGGTGATGCCCCCTCCAGCCACCTCTATTTGGAAGATGTTCTTTGATGGAGCTTCTTCCAGTATAGGTGCAGGTGTCGGGGTAGTATTCATATCCCCTTCTCTAGAGACCATATCCCTGTCATACAAGCTGGAATTTGAAGTCACTAACAATGTGGTAGAGTATGAAGCTCTGGTTCTGGGATTGAGAGCTGCAAAAGAAATGGAAATCAGGGAGATAGTTGTGTTCGGGGATGCAGAATTAATTGTCCAGCAGGTCAAAAATGTCTATCAGGCCAAGCACCCTCGTCTCAAGAATTATAGGAACGAGGTGTGGGATCTAATTGACAGTTTCTTCCTGGCTTTCAACATCTCTTTCATTCAAAGGGAAGAAAATGCTTCAGCCGATTTTCTAGCTTTCTCAACTAGTTTGTTCGAAGTTCCTGCGCTGCCCGCTGACAGATCAAAGGTGGAAATAAGATACAGACCCTCTGTACCGGACAATGTCAAACATTGGAAGGTATTTGAAGACGATCCGGAGATCGAGAAATTCCTCCAATCCATTGATGACTTTTCTGCGTCACACATAGATGAGGATCTTGACATTGAGGGGGAACCTGACCATCACCCTGGGGAGTTTGTAAATAAAATTGCTAACCACCAGATTATACAACTGCCGAGCAACCACATTCTGAAAGGACTCATCTTGCTAGAAAGGTTGTTTGATGGAAATGATGTGGCAGTAAAGGGGAGAGTTTCTGGTGATAATGCTGATACAGCTGAATACAACATAGGCACACCAGAGGAGCCCAAGATGGTCAAATTGTCGAAGAGTCTGACCAAGGAGAAAATGGCCGAATATACTAAGCTGCTGAGGGAGTTTGCTGACGTGTTTGCATGGACCTACGAAGACCTCAAGACATATGACACGTCAGTCATTGAGCACAAGATCCCACTGAAAGAGGAGGCTAGACCATTCAAGCAGAAGCTGAGACAGATAAATCCTATGCTGCTACCTGTCATGGAGAGGGAGGTGAAAAATTTGTTGGATGCCCAGATCATTGTTCCCTTGAGATATTCTGACTGGGTAGCCAATTTGGTCCCGGTAAGAAAGAAGAGCAGAGAAATCAGACTCTGTGTCGATTTCAGGAACCTGAACCAGAGCTCAAGGAAGGACAATTATCCCTTGCCCAACATGGAGCACATATTGTAGAAGGTCATTGGTGCTTCCAGAATATCCATGATTGATGGTTTCTCTGGCTACAACCAGATATCAGTCATGCCTGAGGACAGGGAAAAAACAACCTTCACCACTCCCTGGGGCACATTCATGTATGCCAAAATGCCTTTCGGGCTGATGAACGCAGGAGAAACATTTCAGCGAGCCATGGACATAGCCTTCATCGGAGAAAAAGATAAGTTCGTGGTGATTTATCTGGACGACATCACAGTCTTCTCCAAGACTGATAAAGAGCATTGTTGCCACTTAAAAAGGGTTTTCTTGAAGTGTCTGAGGTATGGCCTATCATTAAATCCCAAGAAATCATTATTTTCCATGCAAGAAGGGAGATTGTTAGGCCATATAGTATCAACAGAGGGAGTGAGGACTGATCCCGACAGGGTAGAAGCAATTCAGGCCCTGTCCCTTCCCAGATCTAAGAAAGAGGTTCAAGCATTTTTGGGGAGGATTAATTTCCTGAGGAGGTTCGTTTCAAATTTTGCTGAATTGGTAAAAAATATTACGGCTATGCTCAGGAAGGGCCATGAAATAAAATGGACTTCTGAACCCAGAGAGTCTTTTGTCCAAATAAAGAAGGCGTTGACAGAAGCACCTGTGCTAGTCAGTCTCGATTATTCCAAAGACTTTCTGATATTTTCTTTTGCTTCTTGTGATACAGTAGCGGCAGTTCTGTTGCAAAAAAACGATCAAGGGCAGGAGCAGCCTATTGCCTTATTTAGCAAGGCACTGAGAGATGCAGAGCTCCGGTACGAGATCATGGAGAAGCAGGCTTATGCCTTGGTGAAAGCTCTCAAAGATTTCAGGGTCTATGTCTTACACTCAAAAATCATTGCATATGTCCCTTCAGCTTCTGTGAAGGACATTCTTATACAGCCTGACATAGATGGAAGAAGAGGAAAATGGATCACCAAGATCCTAGAATTTGATCTGGAAATCAAGCCCACCAAGCTGATAAAGGGGCAAGGTTTGGCCAAGCTGCTGGTTGAATCCAATTGTAAATCCTTGGGAATTAACTTCATCAATGAGCAAGTTGAGTCATCAACCAGGGGTTCCCAAAGCACTGTACCACTAGCAGAATGCACCTGGTATAAGGATATCCTATATTTTCTACAAGAATTGAAGCCTCCTGATGGATTGGGGAAAAGTAAAGCGAGAGCCTTAAAGCTCAAAGCGGTCAAGTATTGCCTCATTGACCAAACCTTGTATTGGAAAGACCCCCAGGGGATATTACTAAGGTGTCTGGACCCGCAGCAGGCCCAGAAGGTTATGAACGACTTCCATAGCAGTCTCTGTGGAGGCCATCATTTCTGGAAGACCACGGCTCACAAGATCCTCTGAGCCAGATATTACTGGCCCACCTTATTTCCTGATGTCTGCAGGGAAATTAGAGTTTGCATCAAATGCCAGAAATTCTCAGGGAAGCGACAGCTCAAATCCCTGCCATTGAAACCTGTGGTGGTCTCAGTACCCTTTCAGCAGTGGAGATTGGAATTCATCGGGGAAATTCATCCCCCCTCGAGTGGCCAACACCAATGGATTCTGACAGTAACCGACTACTTCACTAAATGGATAGAAGTTGTCCCTACCAGAAGCACTTCTCACAAGGTAATCATCAGCTTCCTGGAAGACATCATAGCTAGATTTGGTTGTCCTAGCAAAATTGTCACTGACAATGCTTCCCCATTTCGGTCTGAGCCTCTGGTCAAGTTTTGTGAACAGTTTGGGATTTCATTGATTCAATCCACTCCTTACTACCCTCAAGGAAACGGGCTGGCAGAGTCCTCAAATAAAATCCTAATCAAGCTTATTAAGAAGCTGTTGGAGGACAATAAAAGGGCCTGGGACTCAAAGCTCAAATTTTCTCTTTGGGCTGATCGGGTGACAACCAAGAAATCCCTGGGCCTCTCACCCTTCCAACTGGTTTATGGAATCGAGGTCGTCTTCCCCACTCAGCTCACCTTACCTGTGGCAAATCTCCTCCAGGACTTTGAAGGAGAACCTAACCATGTGCTCAGAAGGATTCATCAGATGGTGGAGGTACAGCAGGTCAGAGAACGGGTCCTGGATAGAGCCTACAATCATCAACAGAAGATCAAGCAGGCTTTTGACAGGAAAAGCAAAAAGAAAGAATTCGAGCAGGGTGATCTGGTGCTCAAATGGTATGCACCCAGGCAAGAAAAGGGAAAACACGGTGAATTTGATGCCCTCTGGTTTGGGCCTTTCAAGATCCTTGAAGTATTCTCAAACAACACTTACCGGTTGCAGGATCTAAAAGGCCAAGAAGTTTTTAGCAGCCCAATCAATGGGCATTTCTTAAAAAAGTGTTTTCTGTGAGTCGTAGTTGGCTCTTTTCATTTTGTTTTGTAAATATTGTTTTTGTTTTTGTCTTTCAGACTAATAAATGACTCCATAGCCCAACAGCAAAGGCACTGAATCTGCAAAAAGAGTTCTTAGATCATCACAGGGACGACTCTATCCCCCATGGAGCCAAATGTTAGCGATATTTCTTGTAGAGGGGGTTAGAACGCAAAAGAATGGGTTAATAACCCACTTGTCCAAAGTTTCGGATGGTAATGCGCCCAAGATAAGTCACGAGAAAGTCCGAGCGGTCCAAATTCGCGCGCCCAGATCAACGGCACATATTGAATTCCGGACCCCCCCTGCCTTTCTACC
>ML816362.1:16157-69927 GCA_009831015.1 Picea engelmannii | reverse complement strand
GGGGGGGTCCGGAATCGCAAATGCAACTTTTTGACGGCCAAGATTTTAGCGCCTGGATCAACGGCGCTTGTGCAGCCTCATCATTTTCAGCTACCCCATGTTTAGCCAGTGTGGACCCCGCTCCCATCATGTCATCCTCCATAGTTTCCGCTCTCTTGCTGCCGCGTGTCATCCATCCGCCTCCCCTCTTGGTCCACATGGTCCCCCCTCCTTCTCATCATCCACTTGTTGCTTGCCATGTGTCCCACTCCGTTCCACGTCAACCTCTAACCAAGAGGCGAGTTCATTATCTCTCGCCTTCTTCCCTTCCACCCGATGTCTTCCGCCATGGATCATCCTCTCTCACACCTCGCCACTTCTTCCACACCCTCATAGTCCAACGCCATTACTCCTATCACGCGTCCCATTCTCCACGCTGGCTACCATGCCTATCCCTCAAGCCATTCAGTTATTCCAGGTGGCAGTGTGAGAAGTCCTCCACATCTCAAAGCGTTGAGTTGACCAGATCGTCCTCGATCCCAAGAAAGCAGTTATTGAGGCGGTTGGTGGTGGTTAGACATCATCTCTGCCATAATGGGGACGTACTGCAGTAAATTAAAGGCATGTCAATTCGCCAATGAAACTTTCAGAAGATCGATCGTGTCTGCCATAAGTTGCACGATCATTCAAAGATTGCAGCTACAGAGTTGTCAGAAGCCATGCAGATGCAAAGCTTTCAATGCAGTTTCTTGGTTCCGCTGTTGTTGTAGTTTTGAGTATATGTAGGCATTTTGCCATTTTTGTATCTATCGATGGTAGAGCTAAGCTCCCGACTGTATACTTTTAGCAAATATTCTGGTTTACTGGTTATGCCTCTGTGTTTGAGATTTCTTGGTTTATAAAAAACAGTTCCCCTCTTTCCATCTGTGTTTCATCTTATGCTGGAGAGTTCACAGTCGAAGGATTCGCATGGATTATTGCAATCTTGTTACGATAAAGGATTTGTTGTGACATTGTTGTATTCTCTGGTCTTTGCGTTTGAATGTAAAAGGATCTTGCGTTCTAATGCTTTCTTCTCCAGTCTGTTACAAACCGGATGTTTATGCCAGACCCTCGCACTCTTCTTATGAAAGTCTTCCCCCTACTCACCCTTTTACTGCAACTCACTGTTTGGATTTTATCAAGACCTCACTCTTTCATGCATGCCTGGCCCAGTTTCTGAGTTGAGATGATATTGTTCTGATTTTCCTTCCATTTGATCACCCCTTTTAAACAAATTGTGACATTAAACTGATGGGCGTCGGGCTCTGCTCCTGCTAGCAATCCAGGAGTGACTTCCGGCTCCAACAGCTTGGAGGGGTAATGCGCTAGGATCATATCGGGGATCAGAGAATCGCAAGTCCTAAGGACTTGTGAGGTTCGACATTTGGAACCCCGAAACTCTGATGCAGGACAGGGCTGGGGTCACATGGAACTGCGGTCATATAAGATGGATGTCTAGCCTGGAGGGCTAGTACATAAAGTGTCATATCAGTGAATCGACAATCGGGAGTTTGAAGAAACAGAAATTCTCAACATTGGGGATTACGAAACCCCAAAGCCCGATAAACAAGATCCCTGTGGGGAATTTGGGCTATGTTCAGGGCAGAGGCCATGAAGAAATGGGAAAGACCCGTGGGTCGGATATTGACCAGTGATTCCTGGGGAAATCCAAAGAGTCGCTTCGACTCGGTTGATGAAATTGAATGATCCTATGAGAAGGAGGTCAAGAGAAGACCCTGCGGGGTAATAGAAGGAGCTCATCTGTGTCAGATGGTACCGGGCATAGGAAACCCCGAAACCCGAAACTAAGTCGGGAAATTTCACGGTTATGTACAGAAGTTCGTGGGCAATTCAGAAAGACAATGTATATGCATACATATATACACATATAACAACATGTATACATCGATGAATGAATTTATAAATACAAATAAAATAAATTGAAAGAAAAATGCCAAAATCCATACAGGGCTGGAATTACAAGAAAATCATTTTTATTTCGCACTGCAAAAAAAAAATATGATATTACCATTCATTACCATAGCATAAGGAAGGTTTATGAAAATTATTGACTCAATCAACTAAGGGAGGTGGACGTGAAGGGGGATAGAGGATGGATTCGGGGAGGATTGTGAGATTTGCAGGGAGCAGTAGAGTTCTGGCTGTGGCACTTTTGATCAGTTGAGGCACCAGGTTGCTGGAGGTTTTGGGCACGGGGGCCAAGATATCCATAGATATCTTGGAGCTAGGTAGTTTTCCTAGTTGGCAGGGAGGACAGTAGGTTTGGGCAGTTATTCTTTGTTTGTGGCTGAGTTGGTATGTGTATCAGGTAGCAGGAAGGCAACAGCAAGGCAGCAAGGCAACATAAATTAGCATCAGAACCAGGTAATTTGTTAAATTATGTGTTTATTTCATTTTGTCATGAAATCATTATTCATTGATAAATTTAAGTTACTGAAGTTGTTATTATAAAGATTGTTGTTATGTTATGAAGTTATTATGTCAGTTCATGAAATAAATTGCTTATGGAAGTAAATGATGTTTAGAAATATTTGGTTGTTACAAGGTGTTTGAGAGATTTATTTCTATGTTTAGAATAATTTGGATCTCACAACATGTATTTAAATGTGTTGTGTATGGGTTTGTATTTGTGCAATAATAATTGAATATTGTATTTTTCTTTGTGCACAAATTCTTCCAATTTGATATCATAGCATAGGTATAAGTATGTGAATATATAGTTTTCTCTAAATTGTTTTCTTGATTGCAGGGCTGAGAAATGTAGCTCCCACTCAGTTGCAATGGTGAAAACAAAACATATTTCATATTAGCCATGGGGATCTTTAAAACATTTGATTATGTGTTTTTCCTCGAAGATGAGGAGGAAGTTGAGTAGGAAGATGACAAGGGTTACGATAGCCAGGAATCGTGAAAAACTAAGGCATTGGAGGGAGCAAATTTTTGGAAGGCTGAGAACGTGTTGATATAGACCACCTAAGCCGAGGTTGAATATACATAGAATAGATCAGAACTTCATATGTCGTTTCAGTCTAATATTGATAAAATGTGAAGCAAAGAACATAGAGAAAGAGCAGAGCAGAAATAGAATTTAGTATATTAGTAATGCAGGTGAAAGAGTACAAATGAAAAGAGTAAAAGAGTACAATAGAAAAGGGAAACCAGCTGAGCTAAATAGGCTCAAGTGAATCAAGAAATGATAGTACAGCTGGCCAGGACAGCTGGCAGTGTATAGTCAAACTGTTGAGGTTACATTATATTTAACACTCCCTCTTAAACTCAACAGTTACAAGCATCAGCATTGATGATGCCCAAGTGTTGTCTCTGAAAATCAAAAACGAATTTTCCCAGTGGCTTTGTGAAGATATCTGCGAGTTGATCTCGAGAGCCACAGAATTGAAGTGCAATATCACCATTATTGACTATCTCACGGATGAAGTGAAAGCGAGTGTCAATGTGTTTGCTTTTCATGTGAAACACATGATTTCTAGATAGAACAATTGTTGATGTGTTGTCACAGAAGATAGGAGTTGGATCCTTTTCTGTATGTGACATATATTTCAATATTCTTCTCAGCCACACAGCTTGACAGGAAGCTGAGGTAGCAGCGACATACTCTACCTCTGCAGAAGATATTGATACAATTGATTGCTTCTTTGATGCCCATGAAATCAGGTTCATGCCTATGTGAAAAACATGTCCTAAGGTGTTTTTCCTGTCATCTAGGCTGCCTGCAAAATCACTGTCTATGTAACCAGAGATATGATGATCATCATATTTAGTATACCATAAGCCAAAATTGAGATTTCCTGCAACATATCTCAGAATTCGTTTTGCCATCTTCCAGTGAGAATCTTTGGGGGATTCCATGTATCTAGAAACAAGGCTGGCTGCATACATAATATCAGTCCTAGTTGTTGTAAGATACAACAAACTGCCTACTAAACTTTTGTATAGGGTAGGGTCCACTGTAGGGCCTTCATCTTTCTTGCTCAATTGTGTGCCTAGGGGTATAGGGGTTTCTATTGGATTGCATTATTCCATGCAGAATCTTTTGATGATGTCTGCTGCATACTTTTTCTGACAGACAAAAATTCCTTTGGTTGATTGATCAACCTCAATCCCCAAAAAATATTTCATTATGCCAAGATTTGTCACCTCAAACTCAGATTGCATGGCATGTTTAAAATTGGTTAATTCAAGATTTCCAGTATATATCATGTCATCAACATATAAACATACAATCAAAATTTTACCGTGTTGATCTATTTTGGTGTAAAGAGTTGGCTCATTTTGGCTTCTGCTGAAACCATGTTTGATCAGGTAAGTGTCAATTCTGTTGTACCAAGCTCTTGGAGATTTCTTTAAGCCATATAAGGCTTTCTTCAACCGATATACTTTGGTTGGTTGCTCTTGGACTTCAAATCCAGGTGGTTGATCGACATAAACTTCTTCTTCTAAGAAACCATTCAGGAAAGTTGACTTGACATCCATCTGGTATACTTGTCATTTGTGTTGGGCTGTTGTGGCCAATAAAGTCCTTATAGTGTCTAATGTTTCTACTGTAGCAAAAGTTTCACCATAATCAGTACCTGGTTGTTGTGAGAATCCTTTGGAAACAAGTCTTGCCTTGTGTTTTTCAATCTGCCCTTTTTCATTGAGTTTAGTTTTGTAAACCCACTTGACACCAATACTCTTCTTGTGTCTAGGCAAATCAACAAGATCACATGTCTTGTTCTTCTCAATGGAGTCAATTTCTTGGTTCATGGCTTGAACCCAATGTGGCTCCTTAGTTGATTCTTTAAAAGATGTAGGTTGACATGAAATTAATGCAAAAAGATTGTGTTGTTCAATGTCATCCAACTGCTGATGGATTTCTCTCAAACTTTGATTTCTCTTATTTTGAAGTTCATAGGATGAGTCTCCGTTGGAAGTTGAATTATCCTAAGAATTTTCATGTTGTCCTTGTACCTGCAATCTTGGAAGAGCAGGTTGAGGTATTTGTTGTCCTGAATTTTCTGCATTTTCAGAACTTGGCAGCAATGGATTTTGACTGTCCATTTGTTGATTTTCAGATTCGTTCCAGAGTTGATTTTCCAGAAATTTTACATCTCGACTGAGAATTAGTTTCTTTGAGATTAGGTTGTAAAGTCTGTAAGCTTTATATGTTTCACTGTATCCAGTAAAGATACACTTCTCACTTCTATCATCAAGTTTCTTCCTTAATTCAGAAGGTATGTGAGTGTATGCTATGCATCCGAATGTCCTTAGATGCACAACATTTAGCTTTGTCCCACTCCATGCTTCTTGAGGGACTTTCATCTTTAGACTTGTGGTTGGATATCTATTCAAGAGACAAGATGAGCATGGTACTGCTTCAGCCCAAAAAGTATTTGACGGACATTTCTCTTTGAGTGGGCTTCTTGCCATGTTCATTATTGTCTGGTTTTTCCTTTCAGCCACTCCATTTTGTTGTGGAGTATACCTGGTTGTAGTTTGCATGATAATGCCTTGTGATTTGTAGAAATTTTCAAATTCGTTGGAGTTGTATTCTCCTCCTCCATCTAACCTGAGAGATTTTATATATTTTCCACTCTGTTTTTCAGCTTCTGCTTTGAATTCTTTGAATTTTGCAAAAGTTTCAGACTTGTGTCTAAGAAAATAGATCCATATTTTCCTGCTAAAGTCATCAATAAAAGTTATAAAATAAAAGCTACCACCTATGGACTCTGTTTGCATTGATCCACAGAGGCTTGAGTGGGGGACTATGGAAAACTAGTTCTCTTATGTTTTCCAAGTATGCAAGACTCACATGAGGAATTTTGATCTTTGAGGATAGGGAGACCTTTGACCATGGAGTGCTTCTGTAGAAGACTGAGACTCTGAAAGGGTATATGTCCAAATCTTGTATGCCAAACCATAGTTTCATTGGGGGTGGTTGCACTTTGTGCATATGGTTGGATCAGATTTGCAGTTATGAGGGTAAGGGGAAACATCCTATTCTGAGTCATGTCGAATTCAGAAATCAAATTTATGCTCGGGGTTTTATCATATATCCTGCAAGATGCTCCCTCAAAAAGTACCTTATAGCCATGTTCAATGAGTTTTCCTACACTTAGCAGATTATGTTTCAGATCTGGAACATTATAGACATTGTTTATGTCCTTCTTTACATTTTTTTAGTAAGAATAGGTATAGTTCCTTTTCCTTGAACTTTGACTAAGGAATCATTTCCAAGTGTAATATCAGATGAAATTGAAGAATCGATGCATGAAAGTAAATCTTTGTTACCTATCATGTGATTGTTGCATCCACTATCCAGCAACCAGAGATATTTAGGTTGTTCTTCAGTCTTGTGGCATGAGAGAAACATACCTCTTGAGGTTTCTCCCGTATGATTTGACACATGTGCTATGCCTGAGAGCTGATATGTTTGCTTCTTTCTGCATTCAGATTCATAGTGCCCATACTTTTTGCAGTAATAGCATTGTATGCTTGATTTGTCATTTGTTCTTCTTCCTCTACCTCTTTGAGGCCAGAAATTTTGATTCTGGTGTTATTGTTTGTAACCTTGGAAATTTTGATTCTGGTTTTGTTCTCTGTTGCCTCCACTTGAGTGTTGGTTACTTGTAGTACTCCCTTGTCCTTGGTGACCTTTGCTTCTTCCTCTGCCTCTCCCTCTACTAAAGGAGAATTGAGTTTTGAAGGCATTGATGATTGACTCATCTATGAGATGCAGTTTGGTCTCATGTGTCAATAGGGAACCAATTACTTCATCTGTTGAAAAACGTGACAGATCCTTGGATTCAAGGATTGTTGTAAAAACCATTTCAAATTTATGTGGTAAACTTCTGAGGACTTTCTCAACAATGCGTTGATTAGGGATGGCTTCACCAATCAATCTAGTCTGGTTTACGATTCCCATGAATCCGGTCATAAACTGATCCACATTTTCAAGCTCTGTCATTCTTAAAGTCTTGAATTGTGTCCTCAAGGTCTGCAGTTTGACTGTTTTGACCCTGTCATTTCCTTGGTAGGCTGATTTAAGGATGTCCCAAGCATGTTTTGAAGTACCAACACTTGTGATTTTTGAGAAAATCAAGTCATCCATGCAATTTTGAATCTAGAATCTGGCTTTATTCTCTCTGTTCCTCTGTGTTGCCTAAGCAATTCTCTATTGGTTTGTCATGGCGGAAAGGTCTGTTGGATCTAGTTCCACATATCCAAGATCCACTGGATCCCAGCACTCTTGTGCTTGCAAGAAAGATTTCATTCGAAGAGACCAAAACTCATAATTCTTTCCAAGAAGAATCGGACCTTGAGTTGGTCCTAAATTTCTAGACGTGGCCATCTTTAAAGAATTTTAACAAAACAGAAGAAATTGTCGAAAAAATTTCGTGTTTACCTGTTTTCTGCGTGTAAAACTAGGTCTTATAATTTCTTGCAGTGATTTCAGACAGAAAAACACAGTGTAAACCACTTCTTTAACTTCGTTCAAGCTCGAGCTGACTATCCGAGTGAAAGATCTACTAATTCAGGGCTCTGAGCTATTTTCTTTAGCAATTGTAATACTGTAGCAACTGTAGCCACTTTAATGGAAGAATAGGGATTTCTGAGTTTATTCAAGAGACAAAGAAAGTTTATCTGTTCATATGACCGTGGGCAGAAAAAACCAGGTGCTACGAGCTTTCGCATTTCAACGTTGAAGGTAGAAGTTCCTTCGAATAGCCGAAATGTGAAATTACTTCAAGGATCAACGATCCTCGTTGATTTGAGATCAAAGGCCACAATTTCTTTGGAATATTGTGATCAACGATCTACGATCCTCCATGATCGGAGATCTAATGGTCTAGATCTACACTCGATCAATGACTCAGATTATATTGGAATTTCGCGTATCGCGAGTTCACGAGACTCTCGCCTCTAATTTCCCAGTATCCAAAATCGTGATGGTGCTTGCATCGACGGTCCAGATCCTCCTATGATCTGACAGTCCAGATCCTTTCAGGATTTCGCAAATTGGTATTTCGCAACTCTTGAACTCTTGTCATGATGTTCTCCAAACCCCGAACTCCGAAATGCCAAAATTTTGATGGCACTTGGAGCTGCTGCCACCTGTCCTCTGAGAAGGACGGTCCTGATTTTCTCGCGAAATATTCTTTCCCCAGTCTTCACCTTCGTTCTCCCGGTGCCAAAAAAAAATATCGATGGCTTCTGGATCTTCGCCACCTGTCACTCCAAATCCAACGGTTGGAGTGATTTCGTGATTTCGGGATTTTGCATATCGCGATATGGAGTGCAGTCTCTTCTTCTCATCCAACGCCCGATTCCCGATTTCGCGATAGTGTCAGATCGATGGCACACGATCTTTCTCGATCCAATGGTTCAGATCAAGTCGTGATTTCACGATTCATGAATTCTCACCGCAGTGTTCTCTAACCTTTACTCCCTGCGAGTCAACGAAATGCTGAGATTTCTCCACGTGTCCTGCTTGATGGACGGTCACAATGTTTTCGGGACTTTGACGAGTCCTCACCTTTGCATATGTGAGGGTTAAACCTCGTGCAACTTCTCCTGGATCTGATGGCTATCGGCTATCCACGCAAGATCTGACGATTGTTGGTCCTCTGCGCAAAATCTAACAGCTGAAATTCTTTTGCCTTTGATGTGCTCTCCTCGTCCTTTCTGAACTGGATTTACGCCTCATATATGTTAGAAGGACCGATTTTACGGCTGTGACTGTTGTCCTTTGCTCATTTGACGTGTTCTTTGCTGCCTCTACAAAGATTTTCTCCTATGGAGAGAAATTCGTGAATCTTTCACAAATTTGAAAGAATTTCACGAATTCTTTGAATGTTTTTTCCCTCTACAACAATCTTTCATGAAATTGAACGAATTTCTTTGAATTCTTTAAATGTTTTTGCCTCCTACATCTCTTCTTCGTGAATCTTTGATGAATATGTAAATGTTCACGATTCTTTACACTTTATCCTTCCGCAGTTTCTGCTCCCTCAATATTTTGAGCGTATAACACTTCTTCTTCCTCGTGTGAGATTTTTGCAACGATCTTTTGAGCGGAGGGAGGACTATGGATTTCTCTCCAAACTTTGTGAAGAATTTTGTGTCCTATGTTCTCGTGAATAGTGTAAGCTCTGCGTTGTTGAGGATCGGGTTGCTCTCTAGACTGTGTGAAGAGGCTTACTGATGAAGCTCTGATACCATGATAAAATGTGAAGCAAAGAATACAGAGAAAGAGAAAAGCAAAAATAGAATTTAGTATATTAGTAATGCAGGTGAAAGAGTACAAATGAAAAGAGTAAAACAATACAATAGAAAAGGGAAACTAGCTGAGCTAAATAGGCTCAAGCGCTAAATAGGCTCAAGCGAATCAAGAAATGATAGTACAGCTGGCAGTGTACAGTCAGACTATTGAGGTTACATTATATTTAACAAATATGACATCTACAACATTGTATTCTTCTTATTATACGAGTGATACTTCTTCAATCACATGCCCATATTTATGTTCAGATGCAGAGTCCCTCTACACATATATGTCTTTTAATGCTATTGCTAATAAAACACAAAGGAGTTCTCATCATGTGGTTGGTCGTGGAGATAGAGCATGCAAATGGACTGTTGGTGGAGAATGTTCTCGAGATTTACAAGGAAAATTATCGGTTAGACATGGATATTTTTTATCTATGGAGAATCCTTTCATACCTACAAATCATCACGTGCTCAGGAAATCTAAGGTCATTAATCGCCGAAGTACGTCAAGCATATTCTAGATCATGCCAATTTATTGGTATTATGTTATCTTGTGGCAGCAATAGTTTTGCAATGCTTGTGGAGCTTATCACTGGTAGTAATTGATGGACACTCATTGCTTGTGAAGCGGAGTCTACACAATTCTCTTGTTGTCATTCTCTTTGTTGTAGGTGACAGGATTTCAGATTATGTCCTATCGTTTCTCTGGCTCTTAGCATTGAAACTCCTCTTTGTTGGTAAAGTCTCTTCCTTGACAGCCTTGTGACAACCTTCAATGGAAACAATATTGTTAAGAGTAAGCTCGTTCTGTCAAGAAAGTCAACTCCAGGCATGTGTGGGAAAGATGTAGTGGACATGGAATCTAGCTAATGGTTTTAACCAACTTCTTTTTATTTTAAAATAGTTATATTAAGTTTTAAAGAAGAGGAGTGAGTAATTAATGTCAGTGTATTAGCATTTTTTGTGTTTGTAAGTTTGTGTAAAAATCAAATGATGCAAAACTACAAAGAACAAGCCAATTAAGTTTGTTATACATTGATGTGATTTATGAATTAGTTACATGTTGTTCTTAATAAAGTCAATTTTATGTGACTCTATGTAAGGTAAAATTGTATGATTGACTACTGAATATTTCTTGTTGAAATTTGCTCTTTGGGGATAGTTCACACATGGTAGTGTATCCATAGGATGATTCAGTATCGAGATTGTCCTTCAGAAGGTCAATTTCCTTCGGAAGGTCAATTCTACAAGTAAGTTGATGATGGTCATAAGTGTTTGTACTTTAAATGAATCAAGTGGGAAGCTCAAAAGTGTGGTGAAGAAAAGAAAAAAAACCTTAAGATTGCAGAGTGAGTGTAAGTGTTAATAAAGACCAGCCAAACAAAAAACCACACAAAGATTAATATTGTAAATTGTAATTTAGTATTGTAAGTTTTGTAATGTAAACATTAAAAGAATATTAGAGATGATGCTTCATTAATGCACATTAATGCATTGTGTTGAATTTAGAGTTTGGAGAGATTATCTCAACCTCTATTCTCATGTTCAGAATAAGTTGAATCTCACATGTATTTAAATGTGTTGTGCCTGGGGATGATGACATGTATTACCTGGATGACATGTATTTAGATGTGTTGTCCCTGGATGAATTTGTATTTGTGCAATAATAATTGAATATTTTGTTTTGCTATGTGTGCCAATTCTTCCATATCAATATTGCCTACCCTTCGAATGCCCTTCAAATGGATAACTAAATCCATTCTCATCGATCCAAGAGCGTACATATACTCCTGGAGGTGCGTGGAGCACTGACCGTTTCAAACTTTAAGAGTTTCCAAAACATAATTCTTAGATCGTGGATGGCCTCTTTTTCTAGTTTGGTTTATTGTATCAGTGGCATACTTGGTTATTCTAAGTAATCAAATATTTAATTGAGTACTCTCTTATTTTTTTTGGGTCCCATCCCTCTGCAATACCAAGACACATTGTTCATTTACTGGGTATTTCACTCCCATTGCCAAAGGGATTCTTGAGAGTCACCTGAGAACTAAACACTTTATCTGTGTTCGTTGCCTCTTCTTTCTTTTCCTTGTTCATTTGTCTACTTGTTTTTAAGGTATTTAACCCTCATCATCGTCTTGTTCTTCTTGAAATGTGACCTCGCTATAGGATGGGAAGAGGTACCTTGATATTTCGGTTCTAGAGAGACCAAGGGATTACATTAAGAGGTGAGGGAAGGGATTTGAAAGCAGGTTGATTGAGGGTAAAGAGGGGATTTCTATCCCATTGGGAGGTAATGGGGAACCCTCCTTCAGAAGGATCCACTGAGTGGAATCCATCATCCAAGGGAGGGAGGGACGGAGCTGATGGGGAGGGTCAAAGAGGAGGCAGCTGCAGGTTCTTCTCGATCAGAGAGGGCTATATAGCAATTAGTATTTTTAGGGATAGGTTTGGCTTTGGGTGCTGGCTTGTGACTTCTTTACTCACTTTCATTTTTCTCTTATCAGCATTTCAGACATTGATGGTGATAGTATTTAACCAAATATCCATATTCATAATAACTGTTGCATTTGAAAGGACATCGTTCATAATCCATTCCCTGAAGGCGAGACCAATTCTACCACAGATGTAATATGAAATCTTTTTATCCTTGACGACAGTCATCGAGATCTTTAAAAGCCATTGTTCCATTCCTATGAATTGTTCAATTAGCAGGCGTTCAGCAAAGTCCAGGGAATATGTTTCATCCTCTTATGAAACGTAATGGAGCGGATTTGCTCGCGTCAGATGATTTTTCCATAGAATTCACGTCAAATTTGAAGACTTAGCGTCATCTGGAGGGGAAAGGATGCGAGAGCTAGAGCTTCCACCACCCACTACTGCAACCATGGATGGTGGCAACAGGCTAGGGTTAGGGTTACTTATAAGCACTTAATGTTTCTGGAGCTCAACGTAAGGTCATAATCAACATTGAAAAATTCAACCCACTTCTTGTTGATGACCAAATCATCATAATCTCTTGAAAATGACCTAAACAGGTCATAACTTTATCTTTCAAAAAAAAATGACTTCGCTGTCGAAAAAGGTGGTTTAACTCCCATATGCAGAGGATAACAAAAATTAAGTGTTTCCCTGGCTCTGTACAACCAAACGAACCTTAGTACTGGAACAGTATAATGCACAAGAAATACAACAAACACATACAGGTGAAATGCTCAAACATGCCACCATATGTTTTAACAGATTCGCTGTGTTAATTTTTATTTGAATATTGTCAACGGTATTTTGTCTTGTTAGAGTCTCCATTGCGATTCTGAAGCTCTCTGTTCATATCAATTTTCTTTAACATCAATATCATTTTTAAAAAATCATACCTTAAAAAACATTTTTATATTAATTATTAAATTTAACTAATATCTTATAAAATTAAGTGATTAATAACATTATTCATAACGATAATGATTATCTATCTACTAGGATCAAATTAGTATATCAAACATTTTACAAAGATAAATCTCAATTGAAATAAATTTTATTTAATAAATAAATAAATGACATTTCTTAATTATTAATATTAATTAAAATTCACATAAAAAGGCAATACATAGCTTTTCTCCGTCCATCTCTTACAAAAGTAATAACCATTCTATTTATTTTAGTTTTATATTATCAATTTTTATAATCGCACAGCAGCAAAATAGCTGCTGGGGAAAACCAAAAGGTTGAGAAGATGAAATGAATCTTTAAAAGAATATATTAAATTTTATTATCTATTAACAGATAAATTGTTGGGCTTCAGTTGTTAATATTTTAATTTCTTTTAATTACTTAAGTGGTAATCAGTTAGCGATCAAAGTAATTTTTAAATATGATTATGTAAATGTAAAAAAGTAAACACATAAACTGATTTCTTTATAATAGCTAGGAAGTTAATGATTGAAATCACAGCCATTTATTTTGTGTGACTACTAAAAATATTTATTTTGTAACGTATTTTGTTTCATAAGATTCGAAAGACTCTCCCACACGTACACTCCATCAGGTCATCACTCTGATAATCCTCTGAGCTTGAGCTTCATTCAGTAGTTCCCTCTGAACTCGATTCAATGGTTTTATCGGAAATTAAACCTCCACTGCGCTGCTTTCTAGGGTATATCGGCATCAAGCCTACAGGCCGTCCAATACCAGAACTGTTTTCTGCGCCCATAACACCCCGAGCACGGCGCATGCTTCTTGTTCCACGCCTGAAACCTAGCTTCCGTTGAGCACGCAAGTCAAGAACATCGCGAATCATAAATCTGATTCGAGATGCAAAATGTTGAATACTGTCACTTATCTGCTCCATTCCAGCGAAATAAGAATCAATAAGAGTACGGCACTTGGGGTTTTCTTCAAGCTGTTTTCCAACACTATTGAAAAGCAGGCAAAGGCCCTCCACATTTTCTTCAGCTGGTGGAGTCTTCAGATTCTGGCCTAACAAGTGCTGAATACAATGATGGATAATTCTTTCAGTCAGCATATTCTGCTTGAAAAGCTCCCCAATAAGCCTGATATTTCCCAGACTGCGAAGCTTTACTATATTTTCCTTGTCACGGCGTTCGGCCTCTTGATCGGGGGCTGTCATTTCTTTGATTTCAGCTCGCAGAATATCTGCACCTTCAAATGTCTCTTGGCAAGTGTTAAGAAGAATCCGCCTGAACACTATTGGGTTTCCATGCGCAGAAGAAAATTGAAGGAGTGCTTTACTTAGATACGGACACAACGAAGCATACAAGGGACAAAATATTGGTTCCGACACCGCCCTCTCGAACACAAGAGATGTTACTCCCTGCAGAATGTCTGGTGAGTTAATCCCCGAATTTATAAGTTGATCTTTGAGAACATCAAACTTTTTCGGAGTTAATTTGTTAAGTATCCCCATAATGGTTCTTAAAACTTGATCCTTTTCTGAGAAGTCTCCCCTCATGGCAGACCAAGGAACAGCAGCCTTCACAAGAGCAGGACCTGGTCCCGGCCCTGGGGCTGATAAAACTCCAAGTTCAGAAAACTGTGCGTTCAGTTGCTCCTGGCGAGCAGACTGATAACCAGACTCCTCCTCTGAACTTCGAGCGCCATAGCCATCTTCTCTGCTTTCACCAAGCGTTTCTTCGAAGGCGGGGTCAGGTAGTGGTGACCGATCTCGATAATCACGATTATCGGGAACCAAGGCATCTGGATAATTCGCCATCAAATCTGGCTTTCCTGGTGCAGAAATGAGCTCGGATGGCCGTGTTGAAGCAAAAGTCGGAAAATGAGAAGCAAAACTGCGACTTCAATGATAAAATCTGACAACACCCCAACAAAATATGCCACCATGAGGGAGAGGACTCTACTGAAGTTATTAGAGATTTCCAGCTTCCCGAGTAAGAATTATTTGAGAATGGGATTTCACGATAAACTGCTTTTCAGGATTCTATTTCGACTCTTTCCGACCAAAGCTTTTGAGGATGCCATTTCATAAACTGCTTTTGAGGATTTCATTTCAATTCAACTTTTGAGAACAGATTGCTTCGCATGAAAGATAATCTTCGGGACTCAAAGGCAGAGGACTCTATTGAAGTTATTTGAGATTTCTAGCTTCTGCAGCCAGAATTATTTGAGAATTGGATTTCGTGATAAACTACTTTTAGAGGATTCCATTTCTTCTTTTCCTTTGATAAACTAAAAAATGATAATACCTTTGATCTCACGAGCTTGATATCACTTACGTTAGGAGTTTTTTTTTGGTTTTTTACCTATTATCTAGTAATATAAATTTGGATGAAATAAAAAAATTATGTTATGAATTATACTTATTGGAGATGGGCACATTTAATTATCTTTTAATTATAAATTATAATCTTATAACTAGCAATTGAATATGATATTAAAAAATTAGCAATAGGTGATGCGTCCAATATATCCAACGCCTTCACCAATAAATGGACATCCAAGAGACTTGTATCCTTGTTGGGCATAGGGTATTAACTATTAACTCTTTCCTTCCATGTAGAATTCAAATGAAATTCAAAAAACTTATATAATATGTTGAAAATTGACATATAAATTAAAGGATTTGTTGCCAAAATTTCTACATCCATGCAAAAAGAAGAACTTGTTGCATGGATGTAGAAACTTTTATGCTAGGCTTTTTTTCAAGATAACAAACGACGAACTTACAATAGGTGGATGCTTGTTATTTACACCATTGATTTACAATATATAATTATTTACACCGTATATTTACACAATTCTTTTACAACATATACCATTCTTCTTTTTATTTAAGAGACCCTGGACTTTTATTTATTTATATATAGTGCACTCCCCCTCATTTAAGATTCCATCCAGACGAGCCTTACCATAGCTATTTTTTATTAGGTGTTTCTCTCTAGTATTTGCGTTGGAAGTTAGTTTAAATTAATAGCAACATTAATGGTCTTTACATTATTGATTATGATCACAACACATTAAATTAAGTATTAAATTAAGTAGATAAGCATTCACAATTGAATTTGTGATTTTGAAAATTAAAGGCAAATTAAATAAAACAAATATAAAGAAATATCAAATAAAATTAACATAAAAATCTAAGGTAAAATTAGAATTAAGGTTATTTTTATTAAAGTTAAAGTTATTCCTATTAAAATTAGAGTTAAGGTTATTTTTATTAGAGATTTTCAGGGCTTTTTGTCTTTTATTACCACTACTTAGTACTCTCTGCCTTTTTACCCTCCGCATTTTTATCAGCCATGAGTGGATGCTTTGTGCGCCATGGTAACTTTAAGCTAGCCACCGACGTTAATGAGCCACAGATTATGTGGCTGTGATAATTAATATATATATATAAATGAATTTAGTCTATTGAAAAACTCTTGAAATATTCAGATTATATAAACTTAATCACTCAAATATGTAAATCTAACAATTTCTCACCAAATTTAGGATACAATTAAATAAAAAATACCAAAAAAAACTCAAAACTTAAAATGTTTAGAATAAAATATTGCTCGTCTCATAATAATAATAAGAGCCACTTATGAAGCTATAGACTCTTCAACTTGTTATCGAGTCTATTTGGACGATGTTTATCTTCACCAGTTCATTACGAAACAAAATAATTTGATTAGTGAAAATTAACAACCACGTAGCACTATCTTCTTTATTTTATTTTAATGTTTCTCTCATTCAACTTTTAGAAAAGTGAACTATTCCATGGAAATTGAACCATCAACTATTTTATAAATTTAATGGCATGTGCTTATATTAACCATTTTTAATAATGTGGTTATTCTAGTCCATGGCCAACATGGATAGAGATGATCAATAGACCTGGTTGGCTATGGTCAAGTTATGGTTCACAAGGGTTTACTATAGTGAATATCACTATGGGTGACCATGGTTGAACATGGTTGAACATGATTGTCCACGGTTAACTATAGTTGACCATAATAGACTATGTTTGACCATGGTTAAGTGTAGTTGACCATGAAAGACTATAGTTGACTATGTTTCACTATAGTTGTCTATGGTTCACCATGGTTAAGCATGATTGACCCTATTGAGCATGGTTGTCTAAGGTTGAATTTGGTGGACCATGGTTGATTATGGTCAACTCTAGTTGACTATCATTGAATATGGTCAACTTATGGTTACCAAGGGTTTACTATGGTCGACATATGGATGACTATGGTTCTATATGGTTGACCACATTTAACCATGTTGACTATAGTTACCATGTTTGACAATGTTGACTATGGTTGACCAAGTCGATTATTGTTCACTATTGTTAGCCACGTTAACTATGATTGACAATGGTTGACCATGTCAACTATGGTTGACCATGTTGACTATGGTTAACCACATTTGACCATGTTGGCTATGGTTGACCGTATTTAATCATGTTAACTATGGTTGACCACATTTTACCATGTTGACTATGCTTGACCATGGTTGAATATCGTCGCCTATTGTTTCCCACGAAAGACTATAGTTGACAATGTTTGACCATGGTAATCATGTTGCCCATGTTGATGATGGTTGACTATGGTTGACCGCGGTTTCTTACGATTGACTAAGGTAGACCATGGTCAACTTTGGTAGACCATATTGACCATGGTTAAGTATAGTTTACTATGGTTGGATTGCATCATAATGTGATGTTGGTGGAGGGTTATGTTTGATTGTGATGTCAGGATTGCGATGTTGGGATATGTTGGTCATGTTGGCAACGTTGGGTTATGTTCGTCAATTGTGACTTAGGGTTTTATTTGACACATTGTGATGTCAAGTTATGTTTGACACATAACAATGTTGGGTTATTATCGACGCATTGGTATGTCAAGTTGTGTACGTCAATTGCAACATTGGTTTTTTTTTACACATTGTGACGTGAGGTTATGTTCGTCACATTGCAACATTGGGTTATGTCCATCCCATTATGGCGTGGGGTTATGTTGGATTACATCACATTGTGACATTGATGAAGGGTTATGTTTGATTATGATATCAAGATATGTTAGACACATTGCGACTTGGAGATATGTTTGTCGCCATGTTGGCTACAGTTTAACCATGTTGACTACAATTGACCATGTTTGACCAAGTCGATTATGGTTGACTATGGTAGACTATGTTAACTATGGTTTAACTATGTTTAACCATGTTTTACCATGTTTTACCATGTTGACTATGCTTGAACGTGTTTGACCATGGTTGACTATCATCACCTATAATTTCCCATGAAAGACTATAGTTGACAATGGTTGACAATGTTTGACCATTGTGATTATGTTTCCCATGTTTACCATGGTTAACAATGGTTGACCATGGTTGTCTATGGTTGAACGACATAGACCATGTTCAACTTTAGTAGAACATCTTGACTATGGTTGACTATGGTTGAGCATAGATGACTATGTATGACCATGGTTGAATATGGTTGACGATGGGTGACCATGGTTGACTATGTTTGACCTCGGTTGACTATAGTTTACTATGGTTGGCTTCCATCACAATGTGACGTTGGTGAAGGGTTATGTTTGATTGCAATGTCGAGATATGTTTATCACGTTGCAACATTGGGCTATGTTTGTCATTTGCGATGTCAAGTTTTATTCAACACATTGTGATATCGAGTTATGTTTGACACATTACAACATCACTCTATGTTTGATACATTGGTACATTGGGTTATGTTTGTGAATTGTGACATCGTGTTTTATTTGACACATTGCGACGTGAGGTTATGTTCGTCATATTACGACATTGGGTTATGTTCATCCCATTGCGATGTGGAGTTATGTTGGATTACATCATAATGTGACATTGGTGAAGGGTTTTGTTTGATTGCGATATCGAGATATGTTAGTCACATTGTGACTTTAGGATATGTTCGTCACCCTGTTGGCTACAGTTTAACCATGTTGATTATAGTTCACCATGTTTGACAACGTTGACTATGGTTGACCACATTTGAACATTTTTTCTATGGTTGATCATGTTTGACTAAGTCGATTATGGTTGACTATGGTAGAACATGTTGAATATGGTTTGACCACATTTTACCATGTTGACTATGCTTGACCATGGTTGATTATTGTCACCTACTATTTCCCATGAAAAACAATAGTTGACAATGTTTGACCATGGTGATCATGTTGACCATGGTTAACTATGGTTGCCTATGGTTGACCATGGTTGCCTATGGTTGATCAAGGTAGACCATCTTGACAATGGTTGACTATGGTTGCCTATGGTTGACCATGGTTGCCTATGGTTGATCAAGGTAGACCATCTTGACAATGGTTGACTATGGTTGACCATAGATGACTATGTATGACCATGGTTTACTATGGTTGACCATGGGTTACTATGGTTGACTATGTTCAACCATGGTTGACCATGGTTGAGTATAGTTTGCTATGGTTAGATTGCATCACAATGTGACGTTGGTGAAGGGTTATTTTTTATTGTGATGTTGGGATATGTTTATCACGTTACAACGTTGGGTTATTTTTTCATTTGTGATGTTAGATTTTATTCAACACATTGCAATGTAGGGTTATGTTGAACACATTGTGATGTCCGGTTATGTTCAACACATTCGTATGTTGGGTTATGTTCATTAATTGCAATGCCGATTTTTTTTTATACATTGCAACATCAAGTTATGTTCGTTGCATTTTGACGTTGGGTTATGCTCATCCCATTGCAACATGGGGTTATGTTGGATTACATCACAATGTGATGTTGGTGAAGGGTTATGTTTGATTGTGATATTGAGATATGTTAGTCACATTGCAACTTGGAGACAACGTTAACTATGGTTGACCGCATTTGAACATGTTTCTTAATGTTGGCTATGGTTGACCATGTTTGACCAAGTCAATTATGGTTGACTATGGAAGACCATGTTGACTATTGTTGACTATGGTTGACCATGTTGACTATGGTTGACTATGATTGATAGTGGTTGACCATGTTGCATGTGGCTAACTATGGTTCACTATTGTTAACTATGGTTGACCACATTTGATCATGTCGACTATGGTTGACCATGTTTTACCATGTTGACTATGCTTGACCACATTTGACCATGGTTTACTATCATTGGCTAGTGTTTCCCATGAAATACTATACTTGATAATGGTTGATAATGTTTGACCATGGTGACTATGGTTGACTATGATTGACAATGGTTGACCATGTTGACTATGACTAACTATGGTTCACTTTAGTTCATTATTGTTGACTATGGTTGACGACATTTGATCATGTCGACTATGGTTGACCATGTTTTACCATCTTGACTATGCTTGATCACATTGGACCATGCTTGATTATCATTACCTATTATTTCTCATGAAATATTATACTTGATAATGGTTGATAATGTTTGAACACAGTGATCATGTTTCCCATGTTGACCATGGTTGCATGTGGTTGACCATAGTTGACTATGGTTGACCAAGGTAGACCATGGTCAACTTTGGTATACCATATTGACTATGTTTGACTCTAGATGACTATATATGACCATGGTTGATTATGGTTGACCATGGTTGTCTATGTTTGGCCATGGTTGACCAAGGTCAAGTATAGTTTACTATGGTTGAATTTCATCATAATGTGACATTGATGAAGGGTTATATTTGATTGCGGCATCAAGATTACGATTTCAATATATGTTTCTCATTTTGCGATGTTGGGTTATGTTCATCAAATGTGACATCGAATTTTATTCGACACGTTGTGATGTCAAGTTATGTTCGACACATTGCGATGTCACTTTATGTTTGATACATTGGTACATCGGGTTATGTTCGTCAATTGTGACATCAGGTATTGTTTAACACATTGCAACATCAAGTTATGTTCATCGCATTGCGACATTGGGTTATGTTCATCCCATTGTGAGGTGGAGTTATGTTGGATTACATCACAATGTAATGTTGGTGAAGGGTTATGTTCAAATGCGAGATCGAATGGATTGATCTTGAAAGCTTGTTGAAGACTTGAGCATTTCACGATTAATTCTTATGCACCAAATAATGACCAAGATAGAGAATCTTCAAAAATTGACAAAAATCGTCCACAAAGAAAGATCCCTTTACACAACCATATGATTCAAGAAAGATATGTCAATTAAACTCCAAGGAGAGCTCCAAAAATCCAACCATGAGTACAAATAAGGAAGGGCATTTCCTTTTATAGAGTGATGCTCATATTCCTTTACAATAAAATAATATTATCTCATGTGAAATCCTTAGATCTAGGCTAAGGAAAAGTAAAATGCAATTTTCCTACAACTATCTAGTTAAAATGCAATAAACATGGAGTGGTCAAGCCACATGTACAATGATCAATGTTAAAATAGGCCAATAAAGAATGATATCTCCATAAAAGAGGGAAAAATGAGTGTTCAAGGTGCAACACTTAGCCTTCAAAGGCCCCCAAAGAGTGTAGATGTGCGATCACCTCCTCTAAGCGTGCAAGTCAACCCACCTAAGTAAAGTCCTTCTCCACCTATATCACAATCCTTTGTGATACAATCCTCTGAGCAAAAGTCATTCTCTACTATGCATCAATGTATCATATTTCTTCTCCTTCACCCTTGCCTTGCTTTTATAATCTTGAGTTATGACCTAACCCTAATCTCCAAAGTGATAGATGGTTGAGATTACTTTTCACCTCACTTGAGATCAATGGTTATTATTTAATTCACTAATTCTAATTAAAGAATTTCTTTAAATAAAACTCAACTTGTAACATTTCCCAACTTAACTGAGGAACATTACTATGCATAATACACATAATATTGAAATTGTTTCTTGCTAATTCTTTTCCTGTAGCTTACCAACTACAATTTATGCAAAGATTTAACTAGATTATAATACACATAATTAAATGCATCTACAACATCCTAAATGAACATGAATGCAGTTAATAAATCATTTACAATAACACATAAAATCATTATCATTGACATAGTAAAATGCACAACTATTAGAGTCATGGGTGTGTGCACAAAGTTGGTGGACAAAAAAGTGGAAAGGGGGTGAACAGGAATGTGCACTCGCAGGAACGTCTGTGTGTTCTTAGGAACGCACACGTGTTCCTGATGATATAGGTTTGGCAAAGCCCGAAACCGCACTTAGTTTGCCACGTAGGTTCGTCGGCAGAAACATGTGCATGTTCTTAACAATGCATGTGCGTTCTTAAAAACACGTGCGTGCTCCTAAGAATGCGTGCACGTTCCTAAGATGAACGCACACGCGTTCCTATGATATAACATTTTTAACGGCCGCGAACATGATTTGTTCCCATTTTCACACATCACACTCTCATTTTTACACTCATTTAGAAAATAGAGAGGATGATCTATGTCAAGATATTGCCACTATTTCCCAATTTAGTAATTTGTACTTTTATTCAATTAATTTAATATATTCTACAAGAATATAAATTATATACATTTGCAATCTTATAGAGAAATTTCATCTAGAAATTTTAGAGAGTCGCCTCTTATATTGCCTAACATTTCCCCTTTAAAAATAACTATAGAGAATTTAAAATAAATGAGATTCTTTTATGGTTTTTTTTTCTTAAAATATGTATTGATGTTTTTTGTAATTTTCTATTTTAATTAAAAAAAGACACCACAACCACCCAACATAAACACCCAAATTGATGAGGGGTTGGACACATTAAGAACATTGTAAATCAATTAAGGGGCACGAGAGAACCAAGCAGAGAGTCCTTGGCCAATTCATTGGACGTCATTGTGAGGTCCATTGCAAGTTCCCAAGAGAAATTGACTTCTATTTATGAATATAGGGAAAGATTTTTTTAGTATTGTAACATTAGATTGGATAGAAAGCAAGTTGGAAACTAAGGTATATCAAAACAACAATTGATATCTATTTTTATTGGTCCTCAATCTAGACAACAACCACCCGCTACCAAGAAATGCATTTGCATTGACATGTGCACCCACCCACAAATTAGTGAAAACTAGGGTCGTGCATGGTATTTGATAAACCTCCCTGAAATAACAGGGAGATTCCTTTATATTTTTTACAAAAATTATGGGCTAAATTTATTTTGGGTCACCATGTCAACTACTTCAACATCAGTGACTTCCATGGGGTGGGTCGAGGGTCCACATAGGATCGAGAGCATGTTAGGCATGATCCCATGTTAGTTTGACGCAGCCGCACTCGCAGCCACGTCCGCTCACAGGATCTTCTCTTCCCTCGGCCCGAAGAACACTAATCGGTCCTTCTATTTCCCTATCAGAAAATCTTCACCCACATAAATCTTTGTGCGATCCCCTCTCTGCACTCGAAGGATCGGACTTCGCAACTTCGCGAGGTCAGTGGTCGAACTTTGCACTCTCGGATCCCCGAGACCCGATACGAATCAACGCTGGCCTTTCCTTTACCCTGTCGTGACTTCTCCTATCGCAAGTTCGGCATTCGCGGTGTCGAGCAACTCGATTCTCCGACTCCCGAGTCCTGATGCACCGAAACTCTGACACACGTGCGAATGGACTATTCAATCGCCACTTCACTCCATCGGCACTTCGGAGTTCGCGGTATCGTGAATCCTAATGCAATGAATTCGGGACTTCTCGCTGCGAAACCCTGAAATAGTATGCCACATGTCCACGTCACCAACTCCTATGGTCCCACACTGTTTACGTAGTCGTCGGGATATCGCATGTCGCGATTCCCGTTACCAAATATTCGACTCTTCTCTCACGAAATCCCGATAGGCGATTTCGCGAATAATCCAACGGCCCTGGCTGGCTTGGATCAACGGCTCTATCTGTCCCGAACTTTGAACCCTATGGGAATACTCGTGTATTTCCCCTGCACCTCCACAAGATCCAATGGCCTACGAAAATTCGTGGATTCTCCTCGGAGAATTGCAACCGTCTATTTTTTCCGATGAATCCTATGAAATGAATCAAGTACTCCTCCTCGAAGACTTGTCCACCTGCGTGCAAACTTACGACGCTTCTCGCCAAACCTACAAGGCACAACTTCTTTGCGCTATCCTTCAACAACTCAAAGGCCTATCCTTCCCGAGAATTTCCCACGACTTCCAAGTCCTTTAGGAAAACTCTTGCACGCACTCCTTGTGGCAAACCTTCAATCACGTCTAAGTGTTGAAGTCTTTGACTCTGCGCACACCTGCAGCAGCAGTCATTCAGTACTTCACTCAGGTTCGCAACCCTGAGACTTTACTGGCTTGTGCACTCCCTGCACGGCTCTTGTGCCCAACTACACTTTTGGGATGAATGAGAACAAAAGCTATCTCTATTTGAACCCTCTTGTCAACGCACTCCTTACGGACACTTCAACTGCACTCTTTGCAGGAATTCTCTGGCTCAAATAGAGAAACAATTGAAACTCATTCTTTCTTCCCTTCAAACTTCAATTCAAACATGAAATCATATACACAGCATATAAAAGCGAATGTATAACTGGAAGCAAACATTCATGAGCATATCAACATCAATACACAGAGAACAACACAAAATCCATCAATTTGAATCAAACTCTTCTATTAATCCAAATGCCTGTACATGGGTGTTCTTACACAGTTCTATGTTTCTCTTGCTCTTCTTCCTTTGATAATGTTACAATGCACAATGGGGGTGTCTATATCCCGTTTCCCTCTTGCGCTCTCAAACAGTCTAGTCTAGAATTAAATTCTACCTACTTTACATTAACTATCTTAAATGACGTCTATCTACTAAGGACGAGAGCAATCTGCTCAAGGTCCATTTACAATATACAAGTGCGCTTCATTAAATTGTTACATTAATGTTCATGCAACAAATCCAAGGTGTTTTCAAAAATTGTGTTGGCTTGTCCAGCTGTCCTCCACTTCCGCGATGGCTCGCTTGATGTGTTGGCGATGCTCCTGCATCATACTCCTCGGCTTGAAAACTTTCATGGGCTCCTGTCCATGAGCTCCTGCACAGTATGTCCATGCTTTTGTATCACTGCTTCGCTTTCCCAGCTGGCATATTCAACTGGATGGTTCTTCCACTTGACCAGATACTCAAAGTATTGCTTTCGCCTGGTCCTCTTTCTTATTCTCTTGTCTAGTATGCACTCCATCTGCGGCTTCTCTGCAACTGGAATTTGCTTTGTCCATTGGATCACTGGTTGCTCGTCTCCAGTCTCTGCTTCTCTAGCCTTATATGGGTACAAATCCGAGATATTGAATATCGGAGAAATTTTGATCCCATCGGGTAATTCAATCTCATACGCATTGTCCCCAAATTTCCTCAAGACCTTACATGGCCCGATTTTCTTCTTCTTCAACTTATTATATGTTCCTCTCGGGAACCTTTCTTTCCTCAAATGTGCCAAAACCAGATCACCAACCTCAAACTGAAGTTGTTTTCGATGTTGATAGGCTCTGCGTTTATACTCTTGACTTGAATTCAGCAGTCGCTGCTTCACTCAGTTGTGAAGTTCTTTCATCGCCTCTGCGAATTCTTCTGCATTAGCGCTGCTAGTAGTAGTCTGTTATGAATCTCTCAGTTCAGAAACTCCTCTCGACTGCATGCCATATACAATATGAAATGGACTTTTCCCTATGCTCCGATTCACTGAATCATTGTACGCAAATTCTGTCTGTGGTAATATACTGTCCCACTGGCTATGGTGCTCTGTCACCAAGCTTCTCAGCAAGTCTCCTAGACTTTTGTTGACCACTTCCGTATGTCCATCTGTCTGAGGATGATACGCTGAACTAAACAACAAGTTAGTTCCCAACTTCTTCCATAAGTTCCTCCAAAAATTCCCTATGAATTTCGTATCTCGACCCGAAACTATGCTTCTTGGCAAACCATGAAGTCGAATGACCTCTTTGAAGAACAGATTGGCAATGTGAGTTGCATCACTGGTCTTCTGACATGGAATGAAGTGTGCCATCTTGGAAAATCTATCCACTACCACAAAGATTGAATCAACACCTCTTTGTGTTCTTGGCAACCCCAATACAAAATCCATGCTTATCGCATCCCACGGCCTTTCAGGTATGGGCAATGGTTGATAAAAACCCGCATTCTGCTTCCTCCCCTTCAAATGCTGGCAAATTCTGCAACTTTCAATGAACCTCTTGACATCTGCTCGCATTCCCAGCCAAAAATATGACTCATTCAGCTTCGCGAATGTTTTGTCATGGCCAAAGTGTCCTGCCAATCCTCCACTGTGTTTTTCCTTCAGCAAATTCTCCCTCATGGAGCATTTTGGAATACACAGTTGATTACCTTTAAAGAGAAATACTTCCTAGATCATGTACTCTATCCAAGGGCTTCTGTCTCTGAGAACTAGATTCTCAGCTGCTTCATACGCTTCTCCAAAATCTTGATCATCTGTGTACATGTCCCTGAGATCATCAAAACCTAATGTGTTGACTCGGAACTCCTGCAACAGCAAACACTTCCTGCTCAAAGAATCAACAACTTTGTTAGCAATACCAGAAATATGCTTAATCACAAATGTGAAATTCTACATATACTCAACCCATTTGGCATGTTTCTGATTCAACTTCTCTTGTTGAGTCACAAACTATAGTGCATGATTATCACTGTATAATACAAACTCTTTCGGGATCAAGTAATGCCTCCATTTCTTCAATGCCTGTACGATAGCATAAAATTCCTTATCATATGTGGAGTACTTCATTTTTTCCTTGTTCAGCTTCTCACTGAAATATGCGATCAGCCTGTCTTCTTGACTTAAGACCGCCCCAATTGCAAATCCACTTGCATCGCATTTCACCTAAAATGTCTTCTGGAAATCCAGCAACACCAAAACCGGTTGTTCCATAATCTTCCTCTTCAGCAATCTGAAACTCTTTTCAGCCTCTTCTGTCCAGTGAAAAGATTTATGCCGCTTCTTCACTGTATCCATCATCGCTGCGCTAATTCCGCTGAAATTTCTGATGAACTTTCGGTAGAAACTAGCCAATCCGTGAAAACTTCTCACCTCAAAGATATTCTTGGGTGATGGCCAATTCTTGATTACCTCCACCTTATCTGGATCCATCCTCAACTCATTTTTTGAAATGACAAACCCCAAGTAAATGAGCTCTGTCTTCATAAATGAGGACTTCTTCATATTTATCAACAACTTCTCCTACTGTAGTCTCTGCATCACTGTAGCCAAATGCTTCAGATGCTCTGCTACTGATTTATTGAAAATCAGTATGTCATCTAAATACACAATGACAAATTTCCCGATGAACTCCCTCAGGACTTCATTCATCAACCTCATGAAGGTACTTGGCGCATTTGTTAAGCCAAACGGCATAACAAGCCATTCATACAACCCTTCGTTGGTTTTGAAGGTTGTCTTCCATTCATCACCTTCTCTCATGCGAATCTGGTGATATCCGCTTTTCAAATCAATCTTTGAAAAGTAATTTGCTCCACTTAAGAAATCCATCAGATCATCCATCCTCGACAATGGAAATCTGTACCTAATGGTTATCTTTTTTATCACCCTCAAGTCAGTACACATCCTCTAGCCTCCGTCTTTCTTCGGACTGAGTACTGTTGGAATAGCACATGGACTCAAGCTCTCCCTGACTAAACTTTTGTCCAACAAATACTGGACTTGCCTTTTAACTTCTTCATTCTCTTACGACATTAATATGTACACAGCTTTATTCAGAAAACTAGTTGTTGGTATGAGATCAATATGATGACTCACACTCTTGATCGGCGGCAACGAATGAGGTAATTCATCCACTATGATGTCAGCGAACTCTTCCAGCAGTTCCTGAATTTCATCTGGTAAATCATCCACTCTTGTGCTAATCAGAACAATCCTCGGCTTTCTGACCACAAAGAACTGTGGATCCTCCTTCTTCTTAACCTCATTAAGGAGTTCCTTCCCACTCATGAGAAGTACTGTGTTGCTTACTTCCGGCTTCACCTCCTTATCCTTAATTGGAAGCAACATGTGTGTCCTCCCATTCTTCTCCAGGGTGTATGTGTTCATTCGCCCATCATGAATCACATTCCTATCATATTGCCATGGTCTACCCAGCAATAGATGACAAACATCCATAGGAATGACATCACACAATATTTTATCATTATATCCACCTATCTTGAATTCAACCAAGAATTGTTTAGTAACAGTTACCTGGTGTCCTTTTTGTAGCCACGAAACTCTGTATGGGCTTGGATGATCAGTCGTCTCCAGCTCCAACTTCTCTACCATCTCCGTAGAAAAGAGATTATCCATGCTACCACTGTCTACGATGACCTTGCATACCCTGTCCTTGGTCTTGCAAGCAGTTCTGAAAAGTCTAGTCCTTTGGAATGAACTCTCCACCTCCTTCTCGGGTGTCAAAAGGAATTTTCGCATCATCGGCGATCTTCTGCCTTCTGTGTCTTCTGCTTCAACATCCTGCCTCTGTGCTTTCGTGATGTGAGTTTCTCCAATGTCCTTCTTTTTCTCTGGACACTCGTAAGACTTGTGCCCATTCTTTCCACATGTGAAGCATGTGATTACTCCACATCTTCCTCTTCCTCTACCTCTAGTATGAGGAAAAGTGTTGTTGTCATCATAATCACCTCTCTGCTCATTATGTTGTTCTCTCTGTTCAGCATATTTCCCACGCTGTGAGGTTCCACCTCTCTCTGTACGAGGTTGAGGTTTCTTCCATTCCTCTCTCGGCTTCTGGAATTTTTCCTGGGCAACTGATTTGCCTCTGGGCTGACTTTTGCCTCGACCCCTTTAACCTTGCCTTCGACTCAACTTCTCTTCAGCTTTCAGAGCCATCTGATAAGCATCTTCCACTGTCTAGATGGTTACCATGCTCATCTCATCCTGGATATCATATCTCAGGCCATTCATATATCTGGCAACTTTCTCATCATCGCTCTCCTGATGACCTGCTCTGATGTTCATTGTGTAGAATTCCTCAGTGTATTCTTTCACTGTCATTAGCTTTTGTCTCAGGTTCTTCATTCTCTTGAATAGAGTAATTTGATAATCCCTCGGGATGAATTTCATCTTCATCTTCACAATCATCCTGTCCCAGCTCTTAATCTTCTGCTTGCCCTTGCAGCATCTGTCAGCTTGTAGTTCATCCCACCACAATGTTGCATGTCCTTTCAATCTCGTGACAGTATGCTTGACTTTCTTATCCTCTTCGACATCTTCATAGTCGAAGTATGTATCTAGAGCTCTAATCCAATCTAGAAGCTCTTCTGCATCCAAGTTTCCCTCGTAAACTGGAATGTCCATCTTTTCCCTTGCACCCATCCTGGAAATAGCTTTGATCAAACGTTCGTTTGATGCATCTTCGGCTGCAACTTCCTCCTCACGTTCAGCCTCGACTTCACTTTCGGAATCACTCAGATCCCCCGCACTGGTTGTGCGTCTTTGCGCTGTCTCCATATCTTCGAGTCTTGCTTGGAGATCACGCATTTGTCTCTCCATTTCTGGATTTGCCATCTGCCTGCCTCTTCTTCTCTGCACCTCCCTATCCTCTGGATCGGGTGACTATCTATCTCTTCTTAGCGGCATGGTGAATTCTCTCCCTTCTCTGATACAGAAAGCAAAGAATCTTTCTGGGCTCTGATACAATAACCTGACGCAGCCGCACCCGCAGGCACGTCCGCTCATAGGATCTTCTCTTCCCTCGGCCCGAAGAACACTAACCGGTCCTTCTATTTCCCTATCGAAAAATCTTCACCCACAGAAATCTTCGTGCGATCCCTTCCCTTCACTCAAAGGATCGGACTTCGCGACTTCGCGAGGTCAGTGGTTGAACTTTGCACTCTAGGATCCCCGAGACCCGATACGAATCAACGCTGGCCCTTCCTTTACCCTGTCGGGACTTCTCCTATCACGAGTTTGGCATTCGCAGTGTCGAGCAACTCGATTCTCCGACTCCCGAGTCCCGATGCGCCGAAACTCCGACACACGTGCGAATGGACTATTCAATCGCCGCTTCACTCCATCGACACTACGGAGTTTGCGGTATCGCGAATCCTAATGCAGTGAATTCGGGACTTCTCGCTGTGAAACCCCGAAATAGTACACCACCTGTCCATGTCACCAACTCCTGTGGTCCCACACTGTTTACGTAGCCATCGGGATATCACATGTCACGATTTCGCGATTCCTGTTACCAAATCTTTGACTCTTCTCTCACGAAATCGCGATAGGCGATTTCGCGAATAATCCAACGGCCCTGGCTGGCTTGGATCAACGGCTCTATCTATCCCGAACTTTGAACCCTGTGAGAATACTCGTGCATTTCCCCTACACCTCCACAAGATCCAATGACCCATGGAAATTTGCGGATTCTCCTCGGAGAATTCCGACCGTCTATTTTTTCCGATGAATCCTGTGAAATGAATCAAGTACTCCTCCTCGAAGACTTGTCCACCTGCGTGCAAACTTACGAAGCTTCTCGCCAAACCTACAAGGCACAACTTCTTTGCGCTATCCTTCAACAACTCAAAGTCCTATCCTTCTCGATCTTTTCCCATGACTTCCAAGTCCTTCAGGAAAACTCTTGCACGCACTCCTTGCGGCAAACCTTCAATCACATCTAAGTGTTGAAGTCTTCGACTCTGCGCACACCTGCAGCAGCAGTCCTTCAGTACTTCACTCAGGTTCGCAACCCTGAGACTTTTACTGGCCTGCGCACTCCCTGCACGGCTCTTGTGCCCAACTACACGGCAAAATATTGGTTCCGACACCGCCCTCTCGAACACAAGAGATGTTACTCCCTGCAGAATATATGGTGAGTTAATCCCCGAATTTATAAGTTGATCTTTGAGAACATCAAACTTTTTCGGAGTTAATTTGTTAAGTATGCCCATAACGCTTCTTAAAACTTTATCCTTTTCTGACAAGGCTCCCCTCATGGAAAACCAAGGAACAGGAACCTTCAAAAGCATAGGACCCGGTCTCGACCCTGGGGCTGATAAAACTCCAAGTGCATAAAACTGTGCGTTCAATTGCTCCTGGCGAGCATACTGATAACCAGACTCCTCCTCTGAACTTCGAGCACCATAGCCATCTTCTTTTCTTTCACCAAGAATTTCTTCGAAGGCAAGGCCAGGTAGTGGTGACCGATCTCGATAATCACGATTATCGAGAACCAAGGCATCTAGATTATTCGCCATCAAATATGGCTTACCTGGTGCGGAAATGAGCTCGGATGGTCGGTGTTGAAGCAAAACCACGACTTCAATGACAAAATATGACAACGCCCCCGCAAAATATGCTAGCATGAGGGAGAGGACTCTACTAAAGTTATTAGAGATTTCCAGCTTCTCGAGTAAGAATTATTTGAGAATGGGATTTCGTGATAAACTGCTTTTGAGGATTCCATTTCGACTCTTTCCGACCAAAGCTTTTGAGGATGCCATTTCATAAACTGTTTTTAAGGATTTCATTTCAATTCAACTTTTGAGAACAAATTGCTTCGCATGAAAGATACTCTTCAGGACTCAGAGGCAGAGGACTCTATTGAAGTTATTTGAGATTTCTAGCTTCTGCAACCAGAATTATTTGAGAATGGGATGTCTTGATAAACTACTTTTCGAGGATTCGATTTCTTCTTTTCCACTGATAAACTAAAAAATAATAATACCTTTGATCTCACGGGCTTCATATTTACATTGTAACCCTGTACTCTATACGAGTTTTCTAAAAGTTTTTGTGTTTTGGTTTTTTTCCTAGTATATAGCAATATAAATTTGGATGAAATAACAATTTTCTAGTATTTAAATTGCATTTTTGCATACATATAAATGGATTTACTCTATTGAAAAACACTCCAAGTACTCAAATTAAATTATACAGACTTAACCACTCAAAACTAAACTGCAAATCCAACAATTTCTCACCAAATTTCTGATACAATTAAACAAAAAATACCTAAAAAACTCAAAACCTAAAATTTTTAGAATATTGCTCATCTCTTAATAATAAGTGCACGTTATATAGACTCTTTAACTTTTTATCAAGTCTGCTTGGAAGATATTTATCTTCACTAATTCATTAGGAAACAAAATAATTTGATTAGTGAAAATTAACAACCACTTATCACTTTTTTTATTTTATTTTAATGTTTCTCTCATTTAGCTTTTAGAAATTGAACCATCAAATGTTTTATAAATTTAATGGCATGTGCTTATATTAACCACTTTTAATAATGTGCTTATGCTAGTCCATGGCCAACATGGATGGAGATGATTAGTACACAATAGTTGACTATGGTCAACTATGGTTGGCTATGGTCAAGTTATTGTTCACAAGGGTTTACTATAGTCAATATAACTATGGGTGACCATGGTTGAACATGGTTGACCATGATTGTCCGTGGTTAACTATAGTTGACCATAATAGACTATGTTTGAGCATGGTTGAGTGTAGTTGACCATGAAAGACTATAGTTGACTATTTTTCACTATAGTTGTCTATGGTTCACCATGGTTAAGCACGATTGACCCTATTGAGCATGGTTGTCTAAGGTTGAATTTGGTGGACCATGGTTGACAATGGTTAATTATGGTCAACTCTAGTTACCTATCATTGAATATGGTCAGCTTATGGTTACCAAGGGTTTAATATGGTGGACATATGGATGACTATGGTTCAATATGGTTGACCACATTTAACCATGTTGACTATAGTTACCATGTTTGACAATGTTGACTATGGTTGACCAAGTCGATTATTGTTGACTATTGTTAACCACATTAACTATGATTGACAATGGTTGACCATGTCAACTATGGTTGACCATGTTGACTATGGTTAACCACATTTGATCATGTTGGCTACGGTTGACCATATTTAATCATGTTAACTATGGTTGACCACATTTTACCATGTTGAATATGCTTGACCATGGTTGACTATCGTCGCCTATTATTTCCCACAAAAAGCTATAGTTGACAATGTTTGACCATGGTGATCATGTTGCCCATGTTGACGATGGTTGACTATGGTTGACTATGGTTGCCTATGTTTGCCTATGGTTGACTAAGGTAGACCATGGTCAACTTTGGTAGACCATATTGACCATGGTTGACCATAGATAACTATGGTTGACCATGGTTAAGTATAGTTTACTATGGTTAGATTGCATCATAATGTGATGTTGGTGGAGGGTTATGTTTGATTGTGAAGTCAGGATTGCCATTTTGGGATATGTTGGTCATATTGCAACGTTGGGTTATGTTCGTCAATTGTGACTTAGGGTTTTATTCGACACATTGCGATGTCAAGTTATGTTTGACACATAACAATGTTGGGTTATTATCGACACATTGGTATGTCAAGTTATGTACGTCAATTGCGACATTGGTTTTTTTTTACACTTTGCGACATGAGGTTATGTTCGTTACATTGCAACATTGGGTTATGTCCATCCCATTATGGCGTGGGGTTATGCTGGATTACATCACAATGTGACATTGGTGAAGGTTTATGTTCAATTATGATATCCAAATATGTTAGACACATTGCGACTTAAAGATATGTTCGTCCCCATGTTGATTACAATTGACCATGTTTGACCAAGTCGATTATGGTTAACTATGGTACCATGTTAACTATGGTTTGACTATGTTTAACCATGTTTGACCACATTTTACCATGTTGACTGTGCTTGAACACGTTTGACCATGGTTGACTATCATCACCTATAGTTTCCCATGAAAGACTATAGTTGACAATGTCTGACCATTGTGATTATGTTTCCCGTGTTTACCATGGTTAACAATGGTTGACCATGGTTGTCTATGGTTGACCGACGTAGACCATGGTCAACTTTGGTAGACCATCTTCACTATGGTTAATTGTGGTTAACCATAGATGAATATGTATGACCATGGTTGAATATGGTTGACCGTGGGTGACCATGGTTGACTATCGTTGAATATGTTTGACCCTGGTTGACTATAGTTTACTATGGTTGGATTACATCCCAATGTGACGCTAGTGAAGGGTTATGTTTGGTTTTGATGTTGAGCTACGTTTGTCACGTTGCAACATTGGGTTATGTTTGTCAATTGCGACTTTGGGTTTTATTCAACACATTGTGATATCGAGTTATGTTCGACACATGGTTTCCAGTGGTTGACCATAGTTGACTATGGTTGACCAAGGTAGACCATGGTCAAATTTGGTAGACCATCTTGACTATGTTTGACCCTAGATGACTATATATGACCATGGTTGATTATGGTTGACCATGGTTGACTGTGTTTGACCATGGTTGACCAAGGTCAAGTATAGTTTACTATGGTTGGATTTCATCACAATGTGACATTGGTGAAGGGTTATGTTTGATTGCGGCATCAAGATTACGATGTCGAGATACGTTTCTAACATTACGACATTGGGTTATGCTCGTCAATTGTCACATCAATTTTTATTCGACACGTTTGTGATGTCAGGTTATGTTCGACACATTGCGACATCACGTTATGTTTGATACATTGGTACGTCAGGTTATGTTTGTCAATTGTGACATCGGGTTTTGTTTAACACATTGCAACATCAGGTTATGTTCATCACATTGCGACATTGGGTTATGTTCATCCCATTGTGACATGGGGTTATGTTGGATTACATCACAATGTAATGTTGGTGAAGGGTTATGTTCAATTGTGATATCGATTGGACTGATCTTGAAAGCTTGTTGAAGACTTGAGAATTTCACCATTAATCCTTATGCACCAAATAATGACCAATATAGAGAAGCTTCGAAAATTGACAACAATCATCCACAAAGAAAGAGCCCTTTACACAACCATATGCTTCAAGAAAGATATGTCAATTAAACTCCAAGGAGAGCTCCAAAAATCCAACCATGAGTAGAAATGAGGAATAGCATCTCATTTTATAGAGTGATACTCATATTCCTTTACAATAAAATAATATTATCTCATGTGAGATCCTTAGATCTAGGATAATAAAAAAAAAGTAAAATGCAATTTTCCTACAACTATCTAGTCAAAATACAATAAACATGGAGTGGTCAAGCCACATGTACAATGATCAATGTTAAAATAGGCCAATAAAGAATGATATCTCCATAAAAGAGGGAAGAATGAGTGTCCAAGGTGCAACGCTTAGCCTCCAAAGGCCCCCAAAGAGTGTAGATGCTCGATCACCTCCTCTAAGCATGCAAGTCAACCCTCCTAAGTAAAGTCCTTCTCCACCTGTATCATAGTCCTTCGTGATCCAACCCTCTGAGCAAAAGTTTTTCTATACTATGAATCAATGTATCATATTTCTTCTCCTTCACCCTTGCCTTATTTTTATAATCTTGAGTTATTACCTAACCCTAATCTCCAAAGTGATTGACCGTTGAGATTACTTCTCACCTCACTTAAGATCAATGGCTATTATTTAATTCACTAATTATAATTAAAGCATTTCTGTAAATAAAAATCAACTTGTAACATTTCCCAACTTAACTGAGGAAAATTACTATGCATAATACACATAATATTGAAATTGTTTCTTGCTAATTCTTTTCTTGTAGCTTACCAACTACTATTATGCAAAGATTTAACTAGATTATAATACCCTTAATTAAATGCATCTACAACATCCTAAATGAACATGAATGCAATTAATAAATCATTTACAATAACACATAAAATCATTATCATTGACATAGTAAAATGCACAGCTATAAGACTCATGGGTGTGTGCACAAAGTTGGTGGATGAAAAAGTGGCAAGGGGGTGAACATGAACATGCACTCGCAGGAACGTGTGTGTGTTCTTAGAAACGCACACGCGTTCCCGATGCTATAGGTTTGGCAAAGCTCGAACCTCCACTCATCTTGCCATGTAGGTTCATCGACAGAAACATGTGCATGTTCTTAACAACGCATGTGTATTCTTAAAATCGTGTGTGCGTTCCTAAGAATGTGTGCACATTCCTAAGAAGAACACACACATGTTCCTATGATATAGTATTTTTAACAGGCCGCAGGTGCGATTTGTTCCCATTTGCACACATCATGCTTGCATTTTTGCACGCATTGAGCAAATAGAGAGGAGGAGCTATGTTAAGATATTGCCACTATTTCCCATTCAAGCCAGGTATGCTTGATTTTTCTTCTTTTCCTCCCAATTTAGTAATTTTTACTTTTATTCAATTAATTTAATTTATTCTAAAAACATAAAAATTATAGAAATTTGCAATCTTATAGAGAAATATCATCTAGAAAATTTAGAGAGTCACCTCTTACATTGCCTAACATTTCCCTTTTAAAAATAACTATAGAGAATTTACAAGAAATGAGACTATTTTAAGAGGATTTTTTCTTAAAATATGTATTGATGTTTTTTGTAATTTTAATATTTTAATTAAAAAAAACCAACCTAATTTACATGCCATGCCTTATTAAATTGCCACATATATTATAAATTGGAACTCGGAGATAATGTAAACCACAACCAATAGAGCAAGGAAAGGAAAACTCCAACCCACCACAACCACCCAGCATAAACACCCAAGTTGATTAGGGGTTGGACACATTAAGAACACTTGTAAATCAATTAAGGGGCACGAGAGAACCAAGCATAGAGTCCTTGGCCACTTCATTGGACGTCATTGTGAGGTCCATTGCAAGTTCCCAAGGTAAATTGACTTCTATTTATGAATATAGGGAAAGAATTTTTTAGTACTACAACACTAGAGTGGATAGAAATCAAGTTGGAGACTAAGGTATATCAAAACAACAATTGATGTCTATTTTTATTGATTTTCAATCTAGACAACAACCACCTGTGACCAAGAAACGCATTTGCATTGACTAGTGCGTCCACCCACAAATTAGTGAAAACTAAATGGATGGGTTGTGCATGGTATTTGATAAACCTATCTGCAATAACAGGCAGGTTCCTTTATATTTTTTACAAAAATTATGGGTAAATTTATTTTGGGTCAGCATGTCAACTACTTCGACATCAATGACTTCCAGGGGGTGGGTTGTAATATCCCAAAAAATAAATGATTATTAAAGTCTGAATGCACTTAGGTAATTATTTCCATTTTTGGCAAATTCGAGTTTGGAAAATTATTGCCATGTGTGGCAATTTCGAATTTGCAATTTAGTTAATTGTAATTTATTATTATGACTATTGGGCAAAGATTTGATTTTCCCAACCAACTCTTTGACTATGACACTTGTAAGAAACAAATATTTTTTATATTTATTACTGAGAGACAAATGGAACAGCGAGGTTGAAATCAGCTAACCGTGACTCCATGAGTGGGGAACATGTTGGAACTACCTCAGGGATGAATGTTACAAGTGGAAATCAGGAATTTAGCCATTGGCATCCCCTGAAAATCAGGGATTTGTAAAGATGTGAAAATTCCCAAGGGGGAAAAGACCTAGGCACAAGATGCTTTTGCATATATAACATATGGGAGGAGTCAGGATGTTTCCTAGTATGCTAAGGAGAGGAATATCACTAGTTGTTATGAGCATTGGTTTCTGAGTGTGAGGCAAGGAGAATTTTTTTGATTCTGAAAGAGGATGATAGCTAAGGAGGAGTTTTGGAGTTTGCCCTCATGGATTCATGGTCAGGCTAGGGGGTCAACGGAGCAAGTAGATTGGTTGTTCCGTTCTATGGTTGGGTGGAACTTGGTTGTTCCATTTTTTGTTCCATCACTTTGTTCAGATATGTACCTCTACTTATTGTTTCATTAAATTGTGTTACTAGATAATGACTGGCAGAATGAAAGGAATTGTAGAATAAGATTTATTTTACAGTTTTGAATTTATCAGTGAGTAGAACTAAGAATATATTGTGTGTGATAGATGTTGGTGAATGTGATATCAGTTCGATCTTGTTGTTTCTATTAGGAATATTTGGCATAAGTATGTATATATATTTAAGTATAAACATGCTTAAAATTATTTCAAATGGATACAGGTTGACTATCCTTAAGTATAGATCTACAGGAAATACCAGTGTATGTGTTTATAGGTTTCAATAAATATAAGTTGAATAGAAGTATTACCATGATAAATAGAACATATACCATATCTATAGTTTGTATCTGTATGTATAGATATTCGCTTGAAGAATATTTAAATTGTACTCACCAATGAAACCTTGAGTGAATATCAGATTTGAAAAGTTTATATATGTTGCTACCATATGGATTCCCATGCTATATGAATATCTAATACACAAAAAAATATCTATTTACTACTTCAAGTATTTTCCATTAAATCTAGTTGTACTAAGTGTAGCAAAAGGTCACAGTACTTTCCATTTTTTATAATCTCAGAAGCAATTGTCCAGCGACATAAATACATAAAGAATTCTACCTATTACAGAGTCGGTACAATACTTAAACGAGTCTTTGAAATCTATACAATATATGTGCTCATAACCTTCAATTCGTTAGATCGATTTTTCAATCTAGGGTTTCCCCTCTGTCTTCTCTGTTCAGAATTGAATTTACGAGTAAACCAACTAACCTTGGAAATTTATCAAAATAACAGAACCCTATTGTGGAACTTTGTACCGTAGCGAACAGAACCTGGAAACTTATATTAAAATTCTGGAAACAAAACTCGAATACCTTTTTCGAGCTTGGTGATAGTCGGATCTATTGAATGCGAAAGATCCAAGTCCTACAATGAATAAAGGGAATTAGTAAATAGGATTGTGAAGAATCAAATAATTAATAACTACGAAAGTAATTTCGAGAAGCTAGTAAAACAACGAAAATTTGATATGAAAGAGCAAGCAAATGCAGAAAGACAATCATAAAACGTATTTTTAAGAAAAAACAACACCAGGTCGATACTTAGCTTGAGATTGGTGTAGGGTGTTCTTTCTCCTTCAACAACACTGAGAGAACGGTTCATAGCCCGATGGGGAGGAGTGGGCTTTGAATTGTCTAATGGGTACCCTTGCATTAGAAATAGGGGTTCCATCATTAGTCTTGCAACCAAACGAATTTAAAATATCTACGCATAATGCATTAGTAGACAGAACATTATTATGTGTATTGCAAAATCGAAATTAAGGACGTACAACATAACATTTATTCCACAGAGGTTGAGAGATAATATCCTCTTAATAACACAGTTTTATAATAAAGAAGAATACATATAGGAAAATGAGATCCTAGTCATTCAAATCTCTTTTATGCTAATAAAGTGAGATTCGATTGATTAACCACATAATTTTTCTAGATCAAAGTGTACAGATAGGGTTACGGGATACTGGTGTCATAACGCCTAGACTTACGATTTGATGACAACAACACGCAGACCAGAACCGAGCTTTTTAAATAGAACCCGAAATATTTCTTTTAACCCTATCTTAACCACAGATTTCAAGAATATGAATTTTAGGATGAATTTTGTTCCGGAATTTAAACCCTGGAAGATTTAAGTTAATTCCCTTCAATAGAGAGGTCTCACAACCGTGACCTCCTACACGAAATTTAGATAAAATGGGACCACAGACAGATCTTTATCTGCGAGTAGGAAGGGAAAGAATAATCTCATTTCAAACACAGGCATTTTTCTTAATAATCTTGCGTCGGGGCTCAATGATATAAATCCCAGTCAATCTGAGGAGATACCTTCTCGACCTTAAGCACCGAGGGTTAGGGCATTCATGCCTCCTTGTTTTCCTTATGAATGCATAGATACATAGCATAATTCACAAGAGCGTTTTAGTGCTCAGTTACCCACACAAGACGCTTACAGTGGGAGTTTGGGATCACCATAACAGTTTTTTTTCTTTTAATCATGGAAGGGCTCGGTGATAGGTGCACTCTGAGTATTACCAATAAAATACCAGTTTGTTTTATTAAAGAAACCACTGAGGACGAAACCTAATATCATTTCGGGATTTCCCTGAGTTAAGAAAACAAAAAGAAAGAAAATTGCTTGTATGAAATGGCTTACAAATAAATGAAAAACCCTTGAACAGAGAAATGTTATCCTCACAGGAGAGACAAACTATAAGTCATCCCGAGTCAGAAAATATGGTTGTTATACAGAGCATAAATAGTAGTATTCTGTAAAGTTAAGAGCAACGAGAATGAAGGCCCAACTAGCAATCTTAAAGAAATAGTTACAGAGACAACTCAAAATATGAATGACCCTTCCTTACATCCTACAGTAACCTGAGCGATGGATTTTTGGTAAACATACCTAGTAAAGTAGTGAACCAGTCGAACATGTAACATCCTCTTGCCTACGTAGAGTAGGAATCCCCCTCATTGTCGGTGGTTACACATAGACTAGGGTTGCAGAAGCTAACGCAGAGCGATTTTTCAAAAATGCATAAGTTCCAAAGGGGAAATGAAGCTTAGTTACCTAAGTGACTCATGTATTACAAGAGTAATGGCGATGGAGGCCTGTAGAACTCAGGCCATGGGGACATGTGCGCATGGTGTATCCTTATTGGTCACGATAACCTAAAACTATACAGCGCAGGAAGAACCTCATAACTCTCTACCAGAGCAGTTAATAACCTTTACGGACAGGTGATAAATACTCATTGAATCGAGCCACTAACCCTGTCAGTGTGAATCTCTGTCATGAAACCATGTGGCTTCCACTACGGACAGTAATTTTTAGGGTGGTGACATCTCGCGCCAGGTGGATTTCAAATCCTAGTGTTAGAATATGTACTCGAGTGACCCTATCGTTGATCAGGGGTGTGTTTCAAGACCCACCAACTACCATGGGAAGACGCACGTTCAGTTAAGGCATGGACGTTGCAAGGAGACCATATGCGACCAAGGGTAAACCCTTCAGGTAAGACTTGTGTTCATAGGTGCCCTAGTAAACTCAAATAAATTAATACGTTGCCTTGGATATAAAAATTGTTATGATAATGGGTCATATCCAATAGCAATGTTTTATTAAGTTCTTGTTACATAGATTGTGTAAGGGGTTAGAATAAAGAAAGGAAAATAGATTGTTTCACTACTACATATTGAAAATATTGCGATGACTACTTGCGACGAAAGTATTATTTCATCGCAAACTTCAAGAGAAAAAGTTCAATTTTTCAATTTTGATCTAAATACACCCCGTATTCGTGGCTCTATCGACAGAAGAAAACTTTCTTCTATTTTTTCGTCGCAATAGCAACACTCACATGTTTTTGTCACAAGAGTGACGCTCACTATAACCATTCCCGTCTTCGACAAAGTGACCTAAATATAACAAATAAACATCTCTCCATTTGATAGGTAATCCTAATTAAACAAATAAACATATCTCCATAAATTTACAATGGTAATCCTAGTCAATAAATTTTAGAGACTTCCTTTTGAAAATATAACTATAGTGTGAAGAACTTAAGTCTAAAATATTCCCTATTATCATTATACAAGTGGGAATAGGGGCCAAAACATAGGTGGCCTGAGCATGGATAGAGTCATAATTTTGGTACTTACTTGACTCGTCCGGATGTTTGGATCTCCTCTCGCCATTCGATCAACCCTTCTCACCTTGTATCCTGTGATTTCCACAACATTTCAGTTCAGAAAAAATAATTATGAATGCATTTCCAGTTCAGAATATTAGTGGAGGATAATAATGACAGTAAGAATATATATATATGAAATTGTTGATAGTAAGAATAAAAACATGGCCAAATAAAAAGTCATGAAACCTGATAGCACAATTCACATTTGGAATCTCCTCATTTTTTATGGGACCAACGCTCAATGCATTTCCTATGAGCATACTATGTAGCCAAAAAAACACATGTTTTGTATGAACATGTTTATGATAAAATATGACAAAATACTCGATACCCATAAACCTGTCATTCATCAAAGATGAAAAAATATAAACCACTTTTATCTATCCCCTAAACCCTGTACCTTCAAGGTGCCAGAACAGGCACATGGAATCTCCATATTTCCTTTATTAATGAAAGGTAGAGATATTTAAAAAATGAGATGAAATTTGGTGAATAAAAATATTTATAAAAATAAAATTGCAAATACATAAATTCATTCTTTTGGTAAATCAGCTAATTTTTTATTGATATGCAGCTTATATGACAATACATTGATAAAAAAAAATTAACCCATAATGTTTTCAATCTGCCTTCTAGGTCACACTAACCATTGTCATTGACCATCTCATACAAAAGAATGTCAATATCAACAAGATAAACAAAATCCCTGTTAAAATTTCAAGGACTTCCTTTCGAGAATATAACTATAGCGTGAAGAGCTTAAGTCTAAATTATTCCCTATTATCATTATATCAGTGGGAACAGGGGCCATAACATAGGTGGTCTGAGCATGGATAAAGTCAGAATTTCGATACTTACCTGACTCACCTGGATGTCACTATCTCCTCTCGGCATTCGGTCAACCCTTCTCGCCTTGTATTCCTATTATTTCAAATCCACAACATTTCAGTTCAGAAAAAATAAGTATGAATGCATTTCCAGTTCAAAATATTAGTGGAGGATAATAATGATAGTAAGAATATATATATATATATATATGTGTGTGTGTGTGTGTGTGTGTGTGTGTGTGTGTGTGTGTGTGTGTGTGTGTGTGTGAAATTGTTGATAGTAAGAATAAAAATATGGCCAAATAAAAATTCATGAAACCTGACAGCACAATTCACATTTGGAATCTCCTCCTTTTTTATGGGACCAACGCTCGATGTATTTCCTGTGAGCATATTGTGGAGCCAAAAAAACATATGTTTTGTATGAACATGTTTATAATAAAATATGACAAAATACTTGACACCCATAAAGCTGTCATTCATCAAAGATGACAAAATATAAACCACTTTTATCTATCCCCTAAAACCTGTACCTTCAAGGTGTCAGAACAAGCACAAGGAATCTCCATATTTCCTTTATTGGCAGAGATATTTAAAAAATGAGATGAAATTTTGTGAATAAAAATATTTATAAAAAAAAAAAATCAAATACATAAATTCATTTCACTTTGAGTGGGACTTTGGAGGGTCCAATTCATGGTCATTTTTGGTGGCAATGGTGGTATGTTCTCCTTGCTAGTGGTTGCATTGCCACTTTCTCCTAGATATTATTTAGTTAGCTACATTTAATATTAAATTGTTGCATTGAATGTTAGTTTCATTTCACTTAATCCCATGAAAAACCTAAATTACAATAGTTGAAAAACCTAAAATATATTCTCTACAGGTTGTTCTCTTTCACTCCTAAATATATTCTCTACAGGTTGTTCTTATAGGAGGGCTAAAATATTATGGTCAATGTTCGTCACAAGAGAGATGACTGTAGTTTGTCCATCGCAAGAGCGACGACTCACCTAACCTTAAAATTGACCATTAAAAATGACCTAAAATAAATAGGTGGAAAAAGAAATATTTTTAGGTCAATCTCGTCGCAATTGCGACGATAGTGACCTAAAATTGGACTATAAATATTTGACGATTTAAAGATGTTGCGACAAACTTGCTATAACAACAACAGTTCTGAAAGGGTATTTTTGTGCGAAAAAATGTCGCAGAATGTTGTTAGAGGTGGGGAAAAAAGTAAAGTGAGTGAAAAGGGTGATGGTAGATGTTATTGCCCTTGTAAAAAATGTTGCCTCAGACGTCTCGTAAGAATTTTAATAGCAACAACTACAAAACATTGAAGGAAATATGGTCACATTGATGGCGGATCGAATGAATATCGTCCCATAGTAATTAGCTATATATTCATTAAAAAAAAAATATTTTTTCAATTTTATATAAAATTATATATATATGTATATATATTGTTTGAATTTTTGTTATAGTATACACTAATTTTGCATGATTGTTTGTAATTATAAAGTTAGATTTGTCCTCTAACTTTCTGTTGAATATTGCACCAAGTATTAGTATTTGTACAAGCTGAGGAACATCATCATGACCAAGAAAATGAGGATCTCATGGAATAATATGATGGGACAAATCAAGTTAATGATCCCATGAAAGAAGATGATGGGACAAATCAAATGATCCAAGATTTGTTTTCCCAGCCGGATGAGGATGGGGAAAATGTTGGTATTTATGATGAACCTCTATTAGAAAAGGCAAATAAACGACTTTATGAAGGATCAAGAGCAAATCTTCTCTCCGCTACATTGTTGCTGGTGAACTTAAAGGTTATGAATAATTTGTTGAACACTTGTATGACACATATACTAAGGTATGTAATATGTTTCATCTCATACTATACATAAATGTTGATTTTTTTATATTTGTTTTTAGTGTTAATTAATGTGTAAAATAAGAATGCAATTTTTACGATTAATATTCTTACATTAACTAGTTATTTGGTATGTTGTAGATTGTTAGGTGAATTTTTGTTACCATCGTCAAATATTTTACCTCGCACATATTGAGTTTTCCATGCCATTATGAAAGACATTGGAATGGATTATCAAACTATAGATGCATGTCCTAATGACCATATTATATATTATGGACAACATGCTTCGAAAACTGAATGTCCGCAATGTCTTATCAGTAGATATCGAACCGATTAAGTAACAAAAAGGGTGCCTCGAAAGGTTCTTCGTCATATTCCCATAATTCCACATTTGCAGCAATTGTTTAGGTGTGAAAGCATAGCACAATTTATGGATTACCATGCACATAACAGAATTGGAGATGGTGTTCTTCAAATGCCTGTTGATGGTTCTGCATTTAGGGAAATTGAGGAAAAATGGGCATATTTCAAAGATGAACCTCATAATGTTAGGCTTTCATTGGCAGCTGATGGTGTTAATCCATTCGGAGAGATTAGGTTTATTTACTCAGTGTGGCCTATTTTTGTTATCAACAATAACATTCCTCCTTGGATGTTAATAAAGAGAGAGCACATAACGTTGACAATGATTGTTCCAGGTATTTGTTTACATTAATTTTTTGAATTTAACATTTTCATTGTTTCATTTTTTGCATAATATCTTTTGTTTATTTATTTAATTATATATATTAGATGATATCATTCCTTTAGTAATTATGTGTAATTTCAAACAATTAGGTAAGTACCAGGTTAAAGATATGAATGTATATATCGAGCCTCTTATCGACGAGCTACTAAAGTTATGGGTTGGCATCACAATGTATGACATATGTAATACATTTCATGGAATATTTTTATGGACAGTTCATGATGCCCCTGGACTAACACATTTTGGTGGTATGTATAAGCATTATAATATTTCTCTTTAATACTATATAATATTTTAATGTTATCATGGTGCATGTTTATTTTTTAAATAATCTCATCGTATAATTGACATTAATCCATTTGTTGCAAGTCTTCGAACAAAGGGTAAATTTGCATGTCCAGTTTGTGGCCCTAAGATGAAGTATCGCCATTCAAAAAGTTTAGGAAATATGGTGTTTGATGAGTATAGGCACCTTCTTCCTAAGAACCATAGGTATCGTACTACTGAAAAACATTTTTTCAATGGGAAAGAAGATACTGGTTTAAAACCACGAAGAACGACACCTCACCTATGGAGGTTGGAATATAATAGAAATCGTCAGCGTACTCAATTTCATAATGTATCATAGATCATGTAATTTTTTGAATGTTTATTTTAATCATTGAATTTATTTTACCGTATTTGATAATTATTTTTGTGATTTCTTTTATGCTTCATGAAGGTCGCAATCATCATGAAGGTATTAATAATGGGCTTCCACGAGGAATGAAATCTTATCCTGCTCAACTCATGAGGTTGCCCTACTATGAGGAGCTAAAAATATCTCATTTGTTTGATACAATGCATATCGGGAAGAATGTGACTGAAACGTTATGGCGAATCATAGATGGTAGGAGGGACAAAGAAAAGTTTGTCAAAATTTGTACTAACATTCAGAAATCCAATCATGCAATGCAAAGTATGATCCGATATTCAAATAGATCAGATGGAGTACTAGACCGAAATAACTTTCCATGGTTATTAACAGAGCAACAAAGAATGATGTAAAAGAGGTCATTTAAAAATTAAATTCCTCACAGGTTTTGCTTCAAACATAAAAAATATCTTAACAAAGAAAGGTGAATTTGGTGGGGTAAAAACACATGATTGGCATACCTTCATTAAGGTAATAATTTTTGTATACATATTTATATATATTGGCCTTATAGATCTTTTATTTTTTTTATTTTTGCTTGTCTACTTTGGTCGAAACAAATAACGATTCATTTTGTTCTTACAATATGTTTTACCGCTATCTCTCCCAAACGACTTTGACAACAACGTCGAACAAGTTATATATGATCTTGGAAAATACATGAGGTAAGACGTAGTTGTGATCTATATGCAAAATGTTCTTTCAAATTATTGTTGTACTTAATGACACATGTTTTACTTGTAATGTAATGTAATATATTATGTTATGTTATGTTGAAACATGTTATTTTCTTGTGTCGCGATCTCATGTAGATGGTTCTCATTGAAAGAAATCCATGAAGATGATATAAAGTATTGGAAGAGAGAAATTCCCCGTCTAATGTGTGAAATGCAAAAGTATATACCTCCTACATTTTTCAATGCACAAGAATACTACCTCATATACCAAGTTAAGGAGATTGAAATTTGTGGACCTGTTCACACAAGGTCAATGTGGATGGTGGAGAGGCACTTGAAATCATTGAAGCCATTAGTTAGACAAAGAGAACGTCCTGAGGGTTCTATGGTGGAGGAATATATGGTATATCAATCCATGGTGTATATTAGTCAATATATTCCTAAATTAGCAGCGCCAACTATGCATGCAGTGGATCGCATTTGAGATGTGAACTCCATCAAAAAATTTGAAGATCAGGAGCATCTGTTAAGGAAAGGTAGAATGAAAAAAATGAGAGGTAATATACTAATAATTGTGAAAAATTATATTAATAATACATATAAAGTTTCATTTTTGTGTATATGATCATACTTATTAATATATTAATACAATTTATTTCATAAATTATAAATATTTATAATTACTTGCATATTGTACGTTATAACTAATATTTAATATTGGTGAATTATGTGTTTTTGATTCAGTTGCTCTAGAGTGGGATGCACTACATTTATACATTGCAAACAATCTTGATTGGATGAATGTATGGATTGAAATATGTAAACAACATAATGGAGGTAGATAATCTTGGAAAAAACTGTCTGAATTGGTTAGAGAAGCTCATCGTAACGGAGATGCCAATGTTACACAGAGGAAATTTGATCTAGCATATGGTTTGAAAGATGGACAGGTAAGCAATTTCACCCATTTTATTTAGTTATTTTATATTATACTAATGTGACTACATGTGTACTGTATTTTTTAGATACTTTCGAAGTTATATAAATATATGTTAATTTATTAATTGACAATGCATCTTTTACATATATGACATATTGCAGTTGAAACACCACCAGGCTATGTGGTGCAATGGTCGTAAATTTCGTATCAAACAATTGGATGAAACAAGGAAAACTTATGATAGTGGGATAATTGCAGTATTCCAAGTTACTAATGTTTTCCCTAAGAGTGACAGACATCCCCGGGAATCTGAAAATAGATACTATGGGTATTTAAACGATATACTTGAGTGTGACTTTAATTCCTTCAAATTAGTTATGTTCGATGTCAAATGGTATAGGTTACAAATGCATGAACGTGATGAGGAAATAACTATTATTCAACATGCCAACAGATTTCCAATGATTTAAAAAATGATGTTTCAAAGAGGACATGATCGCTATGTTTTTCCAAGCCAAGGTGAACAGGTCTTTTACTCAAATGTTCCAGGTGAAAGAGATTGGTCATTTGTTGTTAGATATGATCCAAGAGGAAGTCCAATTAAGTATACTCATTTACAGGAAGAATATGATATTGAAGATCAAGAAGATGATTTGACATAATATCAGACAGAGTCGGAAGATCATGGAGGGTCGACAGATGAAGAAGACGAAGAAGATCATGATCTAGGTGTAGGAGACAATATTTCAATTCCTGATGATGATGTCGATGAAAATATGCTTGAAAATGACATTGATGACGATGATGATATCATCAATCCTTTCAACATTGTTTCAAAACCAGATGATGATACAGATGTCGAGTTCGATGAAGAAGATCAAAATAGAGAATAAGGATGATTACACAAATGTTGAGGTTGGATTAGGTATGTGACTATATAATATTTTAATTTATATGAATTATTCTCTTAAAATAATTTGCATTTAATATCATGGGTTAAATACATGTTTTTAAGTTTTATGCGACGTTTTTATTATATCCTAGGTTACATGTTGTTTAATTATTATTTTAAACCTGAAAATAGTTGTCAATATAGTAAAGTATGTGGTAGACTAAAAATATCATTTAGAAACACATAATTTCATGTACCTTCATTAATTTTTGTTTTTGTAGTTTCTATGCATGAATCTTAATAGGACATTACTTTCGATTATTTTATATTTTATATATTGGGTTTTGGGGATCAATTGAGAGTGATGTGAGGGGGAGGGGAGGGGCCATGTGAGCTTCCACCTTCACATGGTTGGCCTTGTTCAGTAGAGAATAAATTATTCTTCAAACCAAGAGAAGCTCTTTCATTTTTATACCATCATGATCATATAAGATTTCATCAATATTGTTACCTATTTGAATCTTCTTAGAATTGAGATTCGTTACATAGTCGTTGAAAAAAGACAAAAGGCTTATGTAGTGCATATTAATTTGGTCTTTCTATGGGACATTTTATGCCATTAGTATGTAATTTTGTACAACACTAATGGATCTTGGGGAATACACCATGGTCAAGGAACGAGGAACGACGAACGATGAATGAGGAACAAAAAATGCACGAGGACTAGACATCGGCAACAGGGACCTCCGAATGGGGCCAACGATGAAATTTTTTCAAACAGTTTATGTATGCACTAACATTTGTCGTGGATAGACTATTGGCATGTATTAAAGATATGGGAGGGTTTCTAGACTCAAATTTGAGTGACACATCCACTTTCTTCCATCATCAATTCATCATGTAAACCATAAACCCTAATGTTTTTTCAGAGTAACCAATTTGGTTGACGCAAGTTTTAGGATTTTGTCGGTCTTTCTTCATTTTTAATTCAGGTTCTACATTAATATATATACAATGTATTTGCGTCATCGTTGTGATGAAAAATCCCTATATTTCGTTGATTTCTTAATCAACACCATCAAGATACTAGAGGCGGGAACATGGACACGTGAATGGGGCCAATGTTGAAATTTTTTCAAATAGTTTCTATATTCATTGAAATTTGTCATGGATAGACTATTCGCATGCCTTAACTATATGGGAGAGTTTTTGGACTCAAATTTGACTGACACACCCACTTTATTCCATCATCAATTCATCATGGAAACCATAAACCCTGTTTTTCATATGTTCTAGTAGATATGTTAATGATTCCAAGTTTCATATTTGTATTTGACTGAAAGCCCAGCTAGATTGCAAAATATCAAATTGAGATTTAAAGTTGATAAACCAAATATGAAATTAATCCAAGCATCATTTGATATTGTCGCAAGAGAGACGAATGTAAATAATCTTGCGATGAATTTGCTATACTATTGACGAAAAAAGTTCATCGATAATTTTATGCCATTAGTATGTACAAAAATAATGGATCTTGAGGACTAAACCATGTTCAAGGAACGAGGAATGAGGAACGATGAACGAGGAATGAAAATTGCATGAGGACTAGACACTGACAACAGGGACCTGCGAATGGGGCCAACGTTGAAATTTTTTCAAACAGTTTATGTATGCACTAAAATTTGTCATGGATAGACTATTGGAATTCCTTAACGATATGGGAGGGTTTCTGGACTCAAATTTGAGTGACACACCCACTTTCTTTCATCATCAATTCATCATGTAAACCATAAACCTTAATTGTCTTTCAGAGTACCCAATTTGGTTGATGCAAGTTTTAGGCTTTCGTCAGTCTTTCTTCATTTTGCTTTCAGGTTCTACCTTAATGTATATACAATGTATCTGCATCATCGTTGTGATGAAAAATCCCTCTATTTAATTGATTTCTTAATCAACACCATCAAGATACTAGAGGCGGGCAACATGGAGCTGTGAATGGGGCCAACGCTGAAATTTCTTCAAGCAGTTTATGTATGCACTGAAATTTGTCATGGATAGACTATTGGCATGACTTAACGATATGGGAGGGTTTCTGGACTCAAATTTGACTAACACACCCACGTTCTTCCATCATCAATTCATCATGTAAACCATAAACCCTAATTTTCTTTCAAAGTACCCAATTTGGTTGATGTAAGTTTTAGGCTTTCGTCGGTCTTTCTTCATTTTGCTTTCAATTTCTAAATTAATGTATATACAATGTATCTACTCCATATTTGTGATGAAAAAATACTCTATTTCTTTGATTTCTTAATCAACACCATCAAGATACTAGAGGCGGGCAACAATGACATGAGAATGGGGCCAACGTTGAAATTTTTTCAAACTGTATCTGTATGCATTGAAATTTGACTTGGATAGACTATTGGCATGCCTTAATGATATGGGAGGGTTTCTGGACTCAAATTTGACTGACACACCCACTTTCTTTCATCATCAATTCATCATGGAAACCATAAACCCTAATTTTCTTTCAAAGTACCCAATTTGGTTGACACGCGTTTTAGGCTTTCGTCGGTCTTTATTCCTTTTTATTTTAGGTTCTACATTAATGTATATGCAATGTATCTGTGTCATATTTGTGATGAAAAATACCTCTATTTCGTTGATTTCTTAATCAACACCATCAAGATACTAGAGGCGGGCAACAATGACATATGAATGGGGCCAACATTGAAATGTTTTCAAACTGTATCTGTATGCATTGAAATTTGACCTGGATAGACTATTGGCATGCCTTAACTATATGGGAGGGTTTCTGGACTTAAATTTGACTGACACACTCACTTTCTTCCATCATCAATTCATCATGGAAACCATAAACCCTATTTTTCATATGTTCTAGTAGATATGTTAATGATTCCAAGTTTCATATTTGTATTTGAATGAAGGTCCATCTTATAGCTTTCAAAGTATCAAATTGAGATTTTAAGTTGATAAACCAAATATGAAATTAATCCAAGCATCATTTGATATCGTCGCAAGAGAAACGAATGTAAATAATCTTGGGACGAATTTTCTATACTATTGACGAAAAAATTTCGTCGATAGTATAACTAATTCATCGCAAGAATATTGTGTCTAATTTGAATGGTGTTACATCGTCTTCAAGGATTTTAGGGATTATATTATGGTTCAATGTAGTGTAGTCTATAAGAACAATCTATATGCCAAACCTCAGAATGAATAGTACCATATATTGTTCATAAGACAAATATTCTTGGTATGTTTCCTTTGTGGATATGGTGGCTCAATTCCTTAGTACACATGATGCCAAACAATGAAACATAACAATTTTACTATTGAATGATAGTGTTGTCACCCATGGTTAAGGAAAGAACTTAATTTTCTTACGTCCTATTTGAATCTTCTTAGAATTGAGATATGTTACATAGTCCTTGAAAAAAGACAAAAGACTTATGTAGCAGATATTAATTTGGTCTTTGTGTGGGACATTTTATGCCATTAGTATGTAATTTTGTACAAAAATAATGGAGCTTGGGGACTACACCATGGTCAAGGAACGAGGAACGAGGAACACATAACAAGGAACAAGGAATGGAAATTGTACTAGGACTAGACACCGACAACAGTGACGTGTGAATGGGGCCAACGTTGAAATTTTTTCAAATAGTTTCTGTATGCACTGAAATTTGTCATGGATATAATATTTTCATTCCTTAACTATATGGGAGGGTTTTTGGACTCAAATTTCACTCACACACCCACTTTCTTCCATCATCATGAATTCATCATGTAAACCATAAACCCTAATTTTCTTTCAAAGTACCCAATTTGGTTGACGCAAGTTTTAGGCTTTCATCAGTTTTTCTTCATTTTCCTTTTAGGTTCTACATTAATGTGTATAAAATGTATCTACGTCATTGCAAGAGAGACGAATGTAAATAATCTTGCGACGAATTTTCTATACTATTGACAAAAAACGTTCGTCGATAATTTTATGCCATTAGTTTGTAATTTTGTACAAAAATAATGGATCTTGGGGACTACACCATGGTCAAGGAACGAGGAACGAGAAATGAGGAATGAGGAATGAAAATTGCATGAGGACTAGACACCGACAACAGGGACCTGCAAATGGGGCCAACGTTGAAATTTTTTCAAATGGTTTCTGTATGCACTAAAATTTGTCATGGATAGACTATGGGCATGCCTTAACGATATGGGAGGGTTTATGGACTCAAATTTGAGTGACACACCCACTTTATTCCATCATCAATTCATCATGTAAGCCATAAACCCTAATTTTCTCTTAGAGTACCCAATGTGGTTGACGCAAGTTTTAGGCTTTTGTCGGTCTTTCTTCATTTTGATTTCAGGTTCTACATTAATGTATATACAATGCATATATTTCATCTTTGTGATGAAAAATCCCTCTATTTCATTGATTTATTAATCAACACCATCAATATACTAGAGGTGGGCAACATGGACCTGTGAATGGGGCCAACGTTGAAATTTTTTCAAACAGTTTCTGTATGCATTGAAATTTTTCATTGATAGAGTATTGGCATGCCTTAACGATATGGGAGGGTTTTTGGACTCAAATTTGAATGACACACCCACTTTATTCCATCATCAATTCATCATGTAAACCATAAACCCTAATTTTCTTTCAAAGTACCCAATTTGGTTTATGCAAGTTTTAGGATTTCGTCGATCTTTCTTCATTTTTCTTTCAGGTTCTACATTAATGTATATACAATGTATCTACGTCATATTTGTGATAAAAATCCCTCTATTTCGTTGATTGATTAATCAACACCATCAAGATACTAGAGGTGGGAAACAGTGACATGTGAATGGGGCCAACGTTGAATTTTTTTCAAACTGTATCTGTATGCATTGAAATTTGACATGGATAGGATATTCGCATGCCTTAATGATATGGAATGGTTTTTGGACTCAAATTTCACTCACACACCCACTTTATTCCATCATCACATCATCATGGAAACCATCCATAGGCACAAAGACAAATAAATTATTTTAATAGTATGTATGTCCATCCCTGTCCTACTAGTCAACTTAGGGTTTCCTACTAACTATGATGGTAACAGTAATTCCCTATGGTGTAAACGAGCACATAAATTATTTTAACGGTATGTATTTCCATCCATGTCCTACTAGTTAACTTAGGGTTTCCTACTAACTATGATGGTAACATTAATTCTTGGCCCAAGGAAATTTTGATCCAAAGGATTTGTAAAAAAATTGCAACAAAACCATGTTATTGTCTAGTGACTATTTCTCTTCTAGGATAGTAAGGAAGGAGTCATATACAAATTTTCCATTTGCAAGCCTCAGATAATCCATCGAGACATTTTTTTTGGATGAGGTAGTTAAGGGTTTCAATAACCATCACATAAAAGGTTAGTGCAAAAGGGAATCCTCGACTACTAGAGTGGAAAGTAGTCTCATGTGAGAAATTAATCATCAACCATCTCTTTGAGGGTAGTCGTTAATTCAACCAACATTATAAGACTTTGATCACATACCCATTATTCCTTTTGCATCGACTTTCTTGGGACTACATCAACATAAGTTTGCATATACAACTTTCTTTCCTTTGTTATAATTCCTTGAGATTGAAAAACCAGTTTGTAATGATTAACAAACTCCTTTTCAATGTTCCCCTGGTCAATGATTCTATTGTTTTTTTTATTTTGAGGGCCTTAATATGCT
>ML816361.1:146146-172791 GCA_009831015.1 Picea engelmannii | reverse complement strand
TGCTATTGGGTATCCCATGCAGTATTAAAACTTCTTTAAAAAATAAGTTAGATATGTGAGTAGCATCACTAGTTTTAAATAAAGGGATAAAATGAACCATTTTTGAAAATCTATCAACCACCAAAAAGATTGAATCATTTCCCTTTTGTGTCTTTGACAAACCTAGTACAAAGTCTATGCTTATTGAATCCCAAGGTCTCTTGGGAATTGGGAGTGGTGTATACAAACCTGTATTCTAACTTCTACCTTTTGCATGCTGGAAGATTGCACATTTGTCCTGTTATCACCCTGTAATTTCCTAGGCTGAGGAGGAAATCAACAGGGGTAACCAAAAAACCGCTTGGAGTCAAGGATCTAGCCCTCCAAGACTCAGAGAGGGATCTCTATGTCAGATTTAGATTTTTTTGGAATAGGATATTAGGCTAGCTATGGAGAATAGAATATTTTTTTGAGTTGGGTAGGTGTAGAGAAGAGGAACCATGGGCAATGGAGTCACAATCTGAGATTTAATCAAAAACAAATCCTACAGACAACCTTACAGGGAAAGGTAGGCAAATCACTAGATTCTTCATAATCTTGAGGTATGGCAGAGGGGGAAAATGTTAAGAAGTCGAATTAAAGACAGAGTAGTAAATAATTCTACATTTAACTTTCAGTGGAAAACATTGACATTGCTTTAAACTGGGAACATGGTGTTTTTACACAAATCCTGATATTAAATATCTTTAAAACAATAGAGAAGAGAAACATATATGAAAACAGAGTAAAACAAAATCACAGTGAGAAAAAATTCACCAATGGATTTGACACCAGAATCCTGTAACCGCTGCGACTGTATTATTGAATTGATGAAAAATCCAGGAAGCTCTGTGAGCTCTGATACAAATCAAATCATGGTCCCTGATTGATTCCCCCTTTGCACATTTGATTCATTACAATATATAAAAAATATTCTCCCCAGGCTCAGGAGGTCGAATTCAACCACCTCGGCCAAAAATAGAAGTAAAATCGATGAAAATCCTAAACTGTCCTCCATAAAAAATGGGTCGAATTTATGCAAAAAATGGTTCCTCTCAGACATTTTTTATCCTCATCAGTGACACCTGTGCACATTATGGAGGATTTTATTGTATATGAGCATGTTCTAGACAAAAACCTCCTTTGGTTTCGCCAAAACAACTCCCGCAAAATCAAGACTGAAACATGAAAAACCAGAAACTAAAAAAATGAGGCTGAAATATGGTTTTGATTCTCCCAACCGGTGGAACCTTTAAAAAATATGAAAGAGGTTTTTGTTTTTCATCCCGTGCTGAACAAAAACCTCTCTCGTTTTTTTAAATTTTGTCTCCATTTTCCCATAATCCGCTTTGTAAGTCGATGTGTTGAATAGGCAAAAATGGGCGGTTTTGAGTTTTTGGGGGAGGGCGGTTTTGCAGAGGGGAAGGTGGTTTTCGGAACCCCCCTGAGGTGGTTAGTGGTATTGAGAGGGGAGGGTCCGATTTCACCTAGAGGTGACAAGTGTCCCTCCCAATACCACTTATCGGACCCCCCCTCATTAAAGCTGGAGAAGCATCATGAGCGTTGATTTTTTTTTACCTTGGGATAAGTGCATAAGGTGCAATTTATGATTTTTATATGTTTTGTTTTTTATTTTATTTATTACATTTTTCGTTTTAAGTGTTTTATATTTATGCTTTTTAATTTTTGTATTACTTTCGTTTTATTAATGTTTGATTTTATTTATTTATGTGTTTGTTTTAATATTTGTTTTATTATACTTATTTTAATTTTTATTTATTTTATGTTTATTTAATTTTTAGTTTTATTTAATATTTTTTTTTAGACTTAGGATAATTTATATTTTTCTTTATTTTTATTGTTTTCAATGTTTATTTTCTATTGATTTTTATTGAATGTTTATATTAATAAACTAACCTAATTATTAACAAACTAACTTAATAATTAATTATTAATTAATTAATAATTAATGACTAATAAGACTAACCTAGTTTATTAGTCTAAGTACACTAATTCAATTAATATTGACCTATTTACTAACTACCAACATTATTAATTTATTGTTCTTTTTAGCCTAAGTTTGTTTATGCAGGGATGAGTGGCAGGCAAGAGGTAGTCAACGGGACAAATGGGAAAAGGGAGTGAGTGGCGCAGAGGTGGATGAGGGATCGAGCGAAAATGGATAGAGGAGAAAATGGAATCAACCGAGCCAGATGTCTTCATCACGGGAGCAACGCCAAATCAACAGCTGAAGAATCGAGTTACCTATGATTATAGGTCCCCAACATAGGCTCCACCCGACGATGGTAGATCTTTCAGGAGGTGTCAAGAACCATTGAACTCTGAACATGCAGACCGATGATTTATTCATTAGGTCATGGAGTCACTGCAACTACAATCTTTGAACTGGCTCAGATTTGACTGAACAGTGAACTAGATACTATCAAATGCAAACTCTGCTGGAAACCATACAATACTGAAAAGATGCTCAAATGAATGAGCTTATTCAAAAATGCTACCTACCCTACACTAATGACAATTTCGTTGTTCTAAATGATACAATAATGCCAGTGCAACCAATCAAGCAACTGCTCTAATAACTATGCTCTTTTAATGTTTTCAAACAATATCAGAAATAGAACTTGCATAGGCATCATGAATTGCTTTCCATCCTGATATTTAAAACAAAGACCTCGGCAATCCTGAAGGACAAAAGTAATGCCAGAAATAGATTGGGGCTCTGCAGTGCAAAATTTCTCCATACAGGTAGCTATTGGATCAAGGAAGAACTGACCCGCTCCTTGTTTTTTAAATTCAGCCAAGTCAACAACATGATCTGGCACTGTATTTATGATATCTAGATCCTCAAAAAATTCCTGATATGGCTGCAAATGTTCTGATGGGCTATGTAATGAGACTTCTGCTGAAAAAGACAATGAAGCTGACTGCCTGACCATGTCAATATCATAACAACTTTTCATCCCATAGCTGGATGATGGGAAATGACTTTGACAACACAAGTCATCCAACACATTATATATTGGATCCTGTAGAAATTGAAATGATTGCTGCATTGGTTCAACTGAAACTTCTTGATTTTCTGTGAGTTTATCCTTTAGCATATACTCAAGTTTCTTTTTCAAAAACTGAAATGAAGTAACGCATAATGGTACAGAGTTATTTTGGATTAACTCATAATTTATCTCAGGCTTAAAGATTTCATATGGAATTTGAAAATCAAAGTAGGTCGAGGGCTACAATTCCAGGTTGAGAACAACCTCCATATCAACAATGGCATCTTCACCTAGTTGATCAGAACATTTTCCCTCTCTACTATTGAAAACTTGCTTACAATTTTCTCTCAAAAATTGAAAAGAAGAGAAACATAAGGGTAGAGTGTTTCCACTTACTCTGATATTTTCTGCACTTTGATCATTGCTGTCATAATTTCCATGTATAGATTGATTGTCCTGCTGGGTTTGCAAATGATCTTCTTCTTCCCAATCATATGTGGCTGATTTCTTTGAAAAATCCAATGTGGTATAATCATCATTGTACCAATCAAGCTTGGGTGAATCATCCATGGATGAAATGCCATTGAACATGCATATCATATTAGGAGAATCTTTCTCCATCTTTTGATTTTGAACTTCATCTTCGACTGTATTGTGAATTGAATACATGAAATAATCCTTTGGTGGTTTAGAATACTGAGGCTGGGCTGCAAAGTGTTTGGGGACATTGATCCTTGTCTGTTCTGGCACTAATGGAACATAAGGTCTTCGAACAAAAATCTCATCTTTCCTGCTAATCTTCTGCATCATCTCTCTTACAATGTTGGCCAGAACATCTAGTTTCACTTTTGAAGATGTCATTCGTTCCTCTTCTATTCTATCTTTCTCTTCTGTCTTTAACTTTTCCTTTCGTTTCAGCAAGTTAGCTTCCACATCAACTGTAACCTTTTGCATTTCTTCAAGTGTTGCAGTGTTCCTTTCTCTTAATTGGAATGCCATCTTAGGATCAAAGGCATCTGGGTAATACAAGTGAGCTGATCTTAGGGGCGGCCTTATATCAACAGACATTGCATGATATACCTTATTGAACCTTGTAGAAAACTAAGGTACTGTCTCCCCTGACTGTCTTTTCAAATGGTCATATTCTTCTAGGATGAGAAAGACATTTCTCATGATCACCCATCTATCTAGGAAAATTTTCACAAATTGACGGAAATTGCTAATGCTTGCAGCTGGAAGATCCTTGAACCAATTTTTAACTTTACCTTGCAAAGACAAGGCAAACATATCGATATAGACATCATCATCTTCAACCTCATAAAGGTCAAGGAAATCTTCAAACCTCTGGATGTGTTTTTCAGCAGTGACATTGACATTCTCTCCATCAAATCTGGGCAGCTTATTGATGTAATTGATAGGAAGGTCATGGAGAATAGGAGGCAAATATAAAGGCTTGTATTAGTCTGGGATTTTCACAGGTATAGGAGGTAAAGTAAGGGGCTTATAGCTGACTGGAAATTTAGCTTGAAACTCTGGGATTTTTACATATGTGTTAGAGATTTTGACAGCTGTGGGAAATGAATCAGGAGGCTTATGTTTGTCAAGGCTTTCTATAGGTGTTGGATTATGTACCGAAGCTATGAGAATAGGCTCAATCCTTTGAGGTTGTTCAGGTTGAAAATGATCATCCTGGCTTTCAACAATATACTCTGGACCAGGATCATGATAAGAGAGAAAGTAATTGTAGATGAAACCAATAATATCATGAATACAATTTGAGCTTGAGTACCTGATCTTTCTAGGCTGCTTGGTCATGCTTCAGGTTCTTCCTCCAATGGAGTCTTTAAACTGGGAATTCTTTAACACCATTGGGACATTGCTTTCTAGGTTGCTTGGACATTGCTTTAAACTGGGAACATGGTGTTTTTACACAAATCCTGATCTTAAATATCTTTAAAACAATAGAGAAGAGAAACATATATGAAAACAGAGGAAAACAAAATCACAGTGAGAAAAACTTCACCAATGGATTTGACACAAGAATCCTGTAACCACTGTGGCTGTATTATTGAATTGATGAAAAATACATGAAGCTCTGTGAACTCTGATACAAATCAAATCATGGTCCCTGATTAATTCCCCATTTTCACATTTTATTCATTACAATATATAAAAAATATTCTCCCTAGGCTCAAGAGTTCGAATTCAACCACCTCGGCCAAAAATAGAAGTAAAATCGTTGAAAATCCTGAACTGTCCTCCATAAAAAACAGGCTGAATTTCTGCAAAAAAGGGGTCTGCTCAGACAATTTTTTCTCCTCAGAAGTGAAACCTGTGCACAATATGGAGGAGGTTATTTTATATGAGCATGTTCTGGACAAAATCCTCCTTTGGTTTCTCCAAATTCATATCCAGATCGCCGAAATAGCTCCCGCAAAATCAGGACTGAAACAGGAAAAACCGGAAACTGAAAAAATGAGGCTGAAAGATGGTTTCGATTCTCCCAACTGGTGGCACTTGTGAAAAATATGAAATATTTTTTTGTTCTTCAGCTCGTGCTGAACAAAAACCTCTCTTGGGTTTTTAAATTTCGTCTCCATTTGCCCGAAATCCGCTGTGGAAGTCGACGTGTTGAACTGGAAAAAATGGGCGGTTTTGAGTTTTTGGGGGAGGGTGGTTTTGTAGAGGGGAAGGTGGTTTCCAGACCCCCCCTGAGGTGGTAAGTGGTATTGGGAGGGGGGGTCTGATTTCACCTAGAGGTGACAAGTGTCCTCCCAATACTACTTATCGGACCCCCCCCCCTCGTTAAAGCTCGAAAAGCACGGGGGGTTCGATTTAATTAATGAACGCTCATTTTTTTTTAACCTTGGGATAAGTGCATAAGGTGCACTTTATGTTTTTTATATGTTTTTTTTTGTTTGTTTTGTTTTTTATTTTATTTATTACGTTTTTTGTTTTACGTGTTTTATATTTATGCTTTTTAATTTTTGTATTACTTTCGTTTTTGTTAATGTTCGATTTTATTTATTTATGTGTTTGTTTTAATATTTGTTTTATTATACTTATTTTAATTTTAATTTATTTTATGTTTATTTAATTTTTAGTTTTATTTTAATATTTTTTTTAGACTTAGGATAATTTGTATTTTTCTTTATTTTTATTGTTTTCAATGTTTATTTTCTATTGATTTTTATTGAATGTTTATATTAATAAACTAACCTAATTATTAACAAACTAACTTAATAATTAATTAATTAATAATTAATTACTAATAAGACTAACCTAGTTTATTAGTCTAAGTACACCAATTCAATTAATATTGACATATTTACTAACTACAAACATTATTAATTTATTGTTCTTTTTAGCCTAAGTTTGTTTATGCAGGGATGAGTGGTGGGCGAGAGGTAGTCAACGGGAAAAATGGGCAAAGGGAGTGAGTGGCGCAGAGGTAGATGTAGGATGCAGCAGGGTGATGAAGGATCGAGCGAAAATGGATAGAGGAGAAAATGGAATCAACTGAGCCAGATGTCTTCATCACGGGAGCAACGCCAAATCAGTACCCGGAGAATTGAGTTACCTATGATTATAGGTCCCCAACATGTCCACAAATTTCTGTACATATATTCTCATCTTTGGCCAAAAATAAAAGTGTTTCAGTTGTTCAAAGGTTTTGTCATGTCCAAAATGTCCACTCATTCCTCTATTGTGTTTCTCCTTGATCAAGTTTTCCCTCATGGAACAAATTGAAATGCATAATTGATTGTTTTTAAATAATAAACCATCTTGTATCATGTATCCCATCCATGGACTTATGTCTCAAATTGTTGGATTAGAAAAAGCTTAAAAGGCTTTCTTAAAGTTTGCATCATTCTCATACAACTCTTTCATGAAGTCAAATCCTGTGACTTGTACTTGAATTTCATGTAACATCAAGGTCCTTATGCTTAGAGCATCTACAATTTTATTATATTTCCCACTGATATGTTTCAATACAAAAGTGAAATTTTTTAAATACTCAACTCATTTTACATGTTTCTGACTCAACTTTGGTTGTTGCATTATGTACTGTAAAGCATGGTTGTCTGAATATAAAAAAAATTCTTTGGATAACAAGTAATGTCTCCACTTTTTAAGTTTCTGTACTACAACATAGAAATCCTTATCATAGTATGAGTATTTTCTTCTAGATTCATTTAATTTTTCACTAAAATAAGCTATGGGATTTTCCTCTTGACTGAAAATTTCCCCTATGGATTCTCCACTAGCATCACACTTCACTTGGAAAGGCTTATCTAGAAAAAATAAGATGGGATTCTCTGTAATCTTCTTCTTCAGCTACTAAAAGTTCTTTTCAGCTTCAACAATACATTTAAATGGCTGCTTAACCTTCTTAATGGTCTATACAATTGGAGCACTTTTATTTTTTCTGAATTTTCTAATAAATTTTCTATAGAAGCTCAAAAACCCATGAAAACTTCTAACTTCAAAAATATTCTTGGGAAAAGGTCATTCTTGAATTGATCTTACTTTCTCAGGGTCCATTTTAAATCCATCTTAAGATATGACAAAACCCAAACAAACAAGTTCATATTTTTAAAGTGAACATTTCTTCAAGTTGATTAACAAATTTTCCTGCTGCAATTTCCTCATGACATATTTCAAATGCCTCAAATGGTCTTCTTTGGGCCGACTATATATGAAGATATCATCTAAATATACTATGACAAATTTTTCAATAAATTCTTTTAACACTTCATTCATCAACCTCATGAAAGTGTTGGGTGCATTAGACAATCCAAATGACATTACGATCCATTCATACAAACCATCATTAGTATTAAATGTGTTTTTCCATTCATCCCCTTCTCTAACTCTGATTTGATGATACCCACTTTTCAAATTAATCTTGGAAAAACATTTAACACCTTTCAAATAGTCCAATAAATCATCAATGCATGGTAGTGGAAATCTATACTTGATTGTGATCTTATTTATTTCCCTTGAATCAATACACATTCTCCAGTTTCCATCTTTCTTTAGGTTCAATACTGTTGGCACAACACATGGACTGAGACTTTCTCTGATCAATCCCTTATCTAGCAGCTCCTATATGCAGCTTTGTAGGGTAGAATTTCTCCAGGTATCAGATCAATGTGGAAACTGATGCTTCTTTTGGGTGGAAACTCATTTGGAAAATAATCCACAATAATGTCATGATATTCGTTCAAAATATCTTGAATTTCAATAGGAAAATATGAAATTTTAGTGGCTGTAAATACAACTTTAGGCTTGAAAATCAAAGAAACATTTACTTCATTACTTTCCAGCTGTTGCAAAAAATCTTTTCCACTCATCAATAAAGCTTTTGGACTATTATCTTTTGTTGTACCTTCTTCTTGCAGTGGTACCACAGTATGATTTATCCCATCCTTCTGAAACTTGTAGATGTTCTTCTTCCCCTCATGTATGGAATTTCTATCGAATTTCCATGGTCTGCGCAATAAGATGTTCCAGAATAACATCACAAATAATCTTGTCTTTGTAGCTTCCCAATTGTAACTCCACTTCACATTTCTTAGTTACCAACAGTTGATGTCATTTTTTAAGCCATGACACCTTATAAGGTGTTGGTTGTTTCACTTTCTTCAAATTCAATTTATCTACCATTTTTGTAGACACCAAGTTGTTTGTGCTTCCACTGTCAATTAACACCTTGCAACACTTTCCCTTAACTTTGCATACAGTCCTAAACAAAGTATTTCTTTGATTTGGCTCAACAACTTCTTTCTTAGGCTTCAATAATACTCTCTTTAACAATAGAGACTCACATGTCTCAGGTAAATTCTCAACTCCTTGTACCTTTGATTCTCCTTCTTTTGTTGGATTAACAACAACATTTCTATAGATTGTGCCCTTATTCTTTGGAAACTAAAAGGATCCATTTATGATCTTTCCACATCTGTAGCATCTAAATTCTCTTCCTCTACCTCTCCCTCTCCCTCTTCCTTTAGGAGAGAATCTTCTTCCTTTGAAGTCATCTTCTGGCTGTCCTTGATGAATTGAGCCACTGCTTCCATCTCTTTGTGTTATTGGTTTGCCTTTTCCTGATTCTTGTCCTCTTCCTCTATCAAATCCTTTTCCTCTATTATACTACTTTACAATCTTGTCTTCTGATTTCAAAGTAAGATGATAAGCTTCCTCCACTTTCCTTGGAGTTAACATGATGATTTCATCTTGGATGTCCATTCTAAGTCCATTCATGTGTCTGGATATCTTCTTTGTAGTGTCTTCCCCATAACCTTCTCTTATGTTTACTTTATAAAACTCTTTTGTATACTCTCTTATAGACATCAATATCTGTCTAAGGTTTTTAATTTGTCTAAATGAATAAAGATGATAATCTTGGGGAAAGAATTTACATCTTAGTTTTGCAACCATCATGTCCCAAGTCTTGATATTCTGCTTGTCCGCTTCCTCCTTTCTTTCTGCACACCATCCCACCATAAATATGCATGCCCTTTTAGTTTATTCACAACAAGATTCACCTTTTTCTCTTCATCCATATCCTCATATTCAAAGAACTTTTCCATGTCATTGATCCAGTCTATAATCTCTTCAGGGTTCAAACTTCCACTATAGTTTGATATATCAGGCTTGGGTCTTAAGGTGGATCCTAAAACTTTTCTTAACATTCTCAAATCAGCTGGTTCTTGAACTGCAACTACTTCTTCCTCTTGAGATTCTTCATCCTCACTAACATCATTTGGATTCCTTTGTCTGTCACCTTCTATGAAGTCTAGTCTTTCCTCCAAACGCTGCACAATTCTCATCTCCTTAGCATTTTCTACATGCATTTTTCCTCTTCGACCTCCTGTTCCAACCTTGTGAGTCATGACCTCACACAAATAATCACTTTGACGTCTAAATACCTTATTCTCTGATACCACTAATGGTGCATGTGACAAGTAAATACATTTCCACATAAAATGGTGAAGTTGATTGGAATCATTAAGTTTGATGTAAAAAATCCAATATTGGTGGAAAAACCAAACAGTCCTTGGAATTATGCAAATTGTGGGCTTAAAATATATTGTACAGTTAATTAAATAAAAAAATTGCCTCACACTTTGTCCTTGACCACCTGATTTGACAGTTCAAATTGGATTTGGAAATAACTTGTTCTGAGCTCGAATTGCTATGAAAGTCGACTTGAAACTCAGGCACACATCTAGGGCTCCATTAATTGAATCAAAACTTGCATACTATTCATGCACTTATCCAATGAAGCATTTTTTTTATTGTTATATCACTGGAGTCCAAAGATATCGTTGACTTGTCCCATGATCTTCTTAGCTATCCTAGTTTCTTCAAAAAATAGAGATACAGAGACCCAACGAACTCCAAAGGACAACATGATCTGTTGATGGATTACTACTCTTGGATTTTGCAATGAATTGACAAGGAAACCACCAAGTCTAACATAGTTTCTACTTTAGTGACAAATCAAGTTTATCTTCCAAATGGTGATTGCAGAGATCAACAATTTACTTCAACTTACAAGAAAATAACGCAGAGAGATTATGGTATTCTCAATTACTAGACGTCATCTATATTCCATTCAGAAAATTCTCATTCATAACTTAAATGACCATGCACACATACTAGAAATGTAATAAATTACAATCACCTATGGTTATTTGGAACTGAAGATGAATTATTTTTCTGACTAAAATACAGAGAGAAATTTCTCTATTTTTCTTCACTCCATAAACAACTATTATCGTTTACAAATTCCCATTTAAATACATGATCATTCTATTTATATAAAAAATAATAGGATCTAATAACTCTCGAGGATATTTTAAGTAAGAAGTTTTACAATTTTACTCTCCAACAATCTGAGAGTATTATTTGGCAACAAAAACCATTATTACACTCACACTTGGCACTACTATTTAGGAACTTATTCATATTTAAAACAAGCTCAACTAAACTAAGCTTATAGAAGTCAACAACTGAGATTGACTGATGCCCCTGCATTAGCTTGGAAAGAGAAAGCTGAACATGTTCATGAAAAACTTCATCTTCTTTTCGAACTTCTTCTATATTTCTTTCACTAAGTTGATTATGTTCTAATTGTTGATCATTATAAAATTCAAAAAGTGGGTTGTTATGAACAAGGATTAGTTTAGAATGTTGATTCGTTTGTTGTATTTCATCATGATAGAGCTGTGATTGAGTATGGATAATTTATACTATGGCTTGCAAAACTTGCAAACAAGTTAGAACAAATTGAAGAGTTTCTTTGTTGATTGTGATTGTGTTGTCGACAATAGTGAGTATTAGAGTGTTTATTAACTCTTTAGTAATTTTTAAAAACTAAATGAGGCCTCCTTTTGAAGTTAGGTCCAAATTACAATTAACTCGATAACAAAAAGGGCTTCTTGCAACTCCACCCTATATACAATTCAATTAATCAACCAAGTCATTATAGACTCATAAAATTAGAGGGTGTTTTGTTCAACCAAGAATGAATTGAACACGTACAATTCAACTTGATTCAAAAAATACAAGTAAACACACAAAAAATTACTATTTGCAAGTTACAACTGATCTTGAAATTTGAGTGCTTGACAATGTTTATCCTTTTTCCACACATTCATTTTCATAAACTTAAATTAAGGTATTTTTAAATCATGATAAGCACCCAACATCACATATATCTTTTAACCAACTATTAAGTATGGTGAAGTTGTTTCAATATAAAATAAGATATACCTTCTCATTTTATACATGCATTTTATTAATGACTAAAGCAATAAAAATTACCTCAATTTTTTTAAGGTTTTCGAGCGATCAATGGGCTTATTCCTCTATCAATTTGGTGGTTGCATGTACAATCTATGTGGTCTTCTTCTATAGTTGATGCTTGCATGTGGGTGACTTCAAGCTTGGTGAAATTTGTGCTGAAGAAAAAAGATCATCCCTTAAATACAAAGTTCTAGACTAGACTTAACTCATCATGTAGTTGATTGGCAGGTCATTGGACTAATTGTTGGTGCAAATCACTAGCATGTTTTTTTACATCATGTGTGTTGATTCCCATTTTAGGTCATTGTCGTTAACTGGAGAAAGGTTACTTGGCACACAAGTGTTGTAGCAAAACGTGAGAAATTTAATTAAGAAAATCTCACTAATCAAGAAGTCAATCAAAAAAAAGAAAGATACCCATTTGAATGATCACTTGTGTGCCATATTTTCAATTTTTATCTTAGAATTTTTTTTTATTCCGTGAGATTTTTTTTTTCACTTCCAATGTCCATTTTCCATTTTGGGTGAATTGTTTTAGTAAGATTTTATCCTTCAAAGTTGATTTCTTCGGTCAATGTTGGGAGGGGTTTGATAGATATTTTAAATACCTTTCCAATGCTATATTTTATACCTAATTTGGTTGTGTATAATGGCCATTATATAAATTTTAATGTCCACACACCTCATGATTGCACAAAATCGAATTTTCAGAGGATGAATATCTAAAAAATGAAGATGAATCTTGCAAATAAAAAAATACAATATTGTGTGCCTTTGAATCTACTTTTCAATAAATATTGAAAGAGAAATATTAATTTTACCAACAAACACTCCAAAAATAATGAATCCCCCCTTCGATGATGTCTTGTCCTCGGATTTCATGCATTTCCAACATTGGTTCTCTCTTCTTCATTGCAGATTTTCTTCAATAGTCCCATAATTGTAGCATCACCACCATCATCATTGAATCGTTAGTGGACTTCCATGGAGCACTACCATGGAATTACTAAGCCCTTACGACTAAAGGAGCTCTGATATATTTTTTTCCTTGGAATAATTCCTTGGGAAACCCACCATGGACTTCCCCTCATTTCGAGGATGGTACCCAGGGTAAACCTGATTTTGTATAAAGCTGAGGATTTTTTGATAGCGTGCTCATTTAAGAGTTCAACATGTCACTTGTGAGAATTGAACCTAGGTGGGGGGGGAAACACCCCTTAGTACAAACCACTTGGGATAAACCCAATTGAGAAAGGAGCTCTGTAACATGCCAGTTTTAACCCTTATGAACTATAATGTATTATGTAATTTTGACTTAGGCTGGTGAGTTGGTAAAGTAAAAAAGGGGCCAGAGTGCCTAGGAAATGTAAGGTTTCATATACATTAATAAAAATACATCGTTGGCTGCAAGATGGACAAGGACAAAAGAGATATGGGGCTATGATTCCACGAGAGAGGGGGCTTGAGGGGCTAAGTCTTTTTCTTATTATTTTATTTAACCATAATTGATTTTATGGAGAAAAGGGGTTACATGAGCTTATTGGGGGAGGCCATGTGGTTCTTGATTTCCAAGTAATTATATAAACCCATCTTTGGTTTGTTTGGGGGTTCACTTGTTCTTATTCATTCACTGTACACGCTTCTCACTTTTTCATCTTTAGGAGCCTCATTCTTGTTGAATTTGTGTGCTCTTGGTCTGATCATGGATAGTAATGGTTGCATGAGGGTGGATTTGGGTGAAGTTGGGGGTCACTTTTCCCCTGGTTGGGTGCTCTTCCCCTGGTTCGTCTTCTTCCCCTTGTTCCCTTATTCTTCTTCCTCTTCATTCAGTATTGCTAGTTCATGTGCTCTTGGAAATGAATGGAAAGAAGAGGAGAGCCATTGCTGAACGGATGTAATATTTTACTAATCATTCTAGAATGGAATGGATGCCCATGTGCATGAGCTCGATGACAATTTAGATAGAACTGTCCACAACTGAGAATCTTTGGAGTTTCCAGTAGGTATATTTCTTGACCAGTAGCACTAGAGCCCTAGAGAGAAATGGAACAACCTATGGGACTACAAAGTAGAGAAAGGTGTTCATTTCTTTGGGTTGTGCAGGTTGAGGGGGAAACAGAGCTAGAAATTAGGATTTTCTGTGTGGTTGGGAAACCCGAGAGCTAGTTATCCAACTGTTGCATGTTTTAGATTTGGCCAAGGATCCATCCTTATGGATTCATGGCCCTGGCTCGAGGGTGACCTGTTGTTGAGAGTAAATGAACAACAATGTCTATGGTTGGGAGGAACGTCCTTGGCCTGTAGTGAGTTGGTGAATCTTTACTTGAAAAGACAAGTGCTCTATGTGTTTTTTGTCTAATGTTATTCCATTGTGTATTTAATTATCTCTGAGATATGTATTTTTAATGTGTTTGTCTGCTGATTATTTATTGTGCATGGCACGTTGCTTACTTCTATATCCTATAGATTGGAGCTTTATTAATGCATGTGGTTTATTTATGCTTGATTTCACATTAAATGTTGTTAAAATTCGAACTCAGATAAGAGAAATGAGTCTTGAGACTGCAGCGTTCCCCGCCTGCTGGTGGCTGGGTGTGTTGTAGCCTGGCCTATGGATGGATGGGTACGTTATAGAATGGTATCAAAGCTACTGGTTGAAACACCAGGCCTGTATGGGCTGGATCTGTTGGTCAGAGTCTCATGGTTGAGATTGAGTTAGGACTTTTAAGTCGTGAAGCTTAGGAGGAATGGTGTTGTAGAATCTATGCAGAAGCTAGAACGTATGAGATCCTTAGTAAAGGATTGAAGGATCGTGACTGTCCCTTTCATATTCGGGAATGATTGCCAATGTGGGATCAAGTTTAGATTTGGATCGTTGGATATGTTCGGGAGAAGAAAAATTCTTCACTGTCGTTGGATTTGAAGGAGGTGCGGGGTCGTTAAGCACCGAAGTCCTTCAGACTTCGTTGCTTCAACAAATTTTAAGTCTTTGATGAAAAGGAGAGCCCCGAAGCTCTGAATTCTCGTAGTGAGTCTATGTTGTAGATCATTGGGATGAGTACTTGACCATTGGATTGGTCCGAGGACAGATCTAGGCCAGTGGATTAGGCACAGATCAGGAGGTGAGGCATAGTGGAGAAGATCATTTCCCAACCATTAGATTTGCGTGCGAGTGAGTGTGAGATGTAGATCTCACTACAGTTCGGAGGTTCAAAACTTTGGGAGAAACGAGTCCTTAAGTTGCCAAGAAGAAAATATCTCGAAGTCCCAAACTCCAGAGAAAATCATGCTTGTTTGTTGTCTGGGACGTGTGTCTACAGATTATCAAATATTCATCATTCAATATTTTTAGTCCTTATGTCACTTGGAGGAAGAGTTCCTTGAAGTCTTGAAGTTTAGAGCCAATCCAGACCGTTGATGTTCAGGGACACGTGTCCAAATATTAGAAAGGGTTAAGAATTTTGGCATTCGACAGTTTGGAGGTGGGGTGGTGTTCAACAACGAAATCCTCCGAAGCCCAAAGTTAAATTCTACAGAATCTGAATTCTTGTACTAGAGTGCATGAGGCAACAATCAAGTTAAATTGCATATGCATTAGTAGGCATGATGACAGTGAATTCTTGGTGCATATAGATGTGCATTATGCATATGCACATGCTTGGATATGCATATAACATGCTTGTAAACTTAGAATAGTATGTTATTATGAAATAATGATGTTATACAAATTGAGTATGACTAATGATGGATTATGTATGCAGGAAAAATGATATAGCATGGTTAAGTATGTGTATGTTTTTGTTGCTTATTATTTCCATCTAGGTGAAGACCCATGAGGGTGGCAGGAATGTAGATAAAAATTATGAAGGAGGAATTCTATGAGCTTCTACAAATATTGGTTGGTTAGATAGCAACAAATAGGTTGATAACAACCATGAAGTTATGCATGTAGTATTTGTTGATGCATACATGTTGAAGAGACTGAGGTAATAATTCCTTCAGTTAATTTTCGATATTCAAATTGATACGTAATGGCCAAAGGCCTAGAGTATGTAAATATTGTTGATGCTAGAATGCATTTAGATAAAATATTGGTTGCATATTATGTTATGATTGGTTATGGGATCACAACCGAGTTAATTCAGGAGACATACTTCTTCTATAACAATGAGATAGTCATGTGTGAGACCATAATATCGTTGGATATGGAAGGGCTATAGTGCTATGTTAGTGCTCAATGGTATCTACTGTATATATGATGTCTTAAATGCAACCTCTTTGTTGACACTGAAGAGCACTTAAGAATTATATTCTGGGTGTCGTGTTTGGGTTGAAAAGGAAGGTATCCAAAAAGTTAGGCAAACAATAGGAAGTATGTGGATGATGTGTTGAGTCATTGGCCAGACCTTCCAACTCATCATGGTGGAATGCATGACATAGTTATGTGGTATTATGTAGTCAATGCATGGATGCATTGTGTAGTTGTGGCCATGGGTATTGGCACATCAATTGTTATTTTATTTAGTAATTAATTGTTGCATTATGAAAATCTCATGGTGATGAAAATGCATAATGATGGATAGATGCATTAAATTTAATATGAATACTACTTGAAGGTGACTGGATTGTTGTTTGTTACAATTTTGACCTCACTTTTTGGAAATATTAAAAATGTTACAAGTGGTATTACATGAATTATGGAATGCATTTTGGTGAATGCATGTATATATTATATAAAATAGAATTGATTATGATAACATGAGTACTGCTAACTCATGAAGTTGAAAACCCTTCATGAGTTGTTAGATATTACAACAAGAAAGTTGCAGGTTAATGCTAAATTACAAAAAAACTCAGTTGGATATAAGAAAGAAAGTAGTGGCTGATGATACATGTGTATGTAATTATGAGATCATTCCAATTGATAGTTGGATCGATGGAAGTAAATGAATTGTAGTAGCAAACAATTATGAGATCACTTGTTTCCATGAATATATCTATCTATCTATCTATCTATATATATATCTTGTACATGAGATACTGACAATTTTTTTTGGTTGAATGTAGTTCGAGAAAATTGCAGGTAGGATAGTCTTGAATATGGCAGGGATGTAAGCCCATAAGGAAGACTGATATCTACAACAACATAGCCAAACAATATGAGCAGAAAGCTCATGCTTGGAAAATTTTGTTCTCCTGTATAAAACATATTTGACATTTATGATTGAAATTATTATAACAATATCTCATGATGACTTTATTTTTATAATATAGATGAGATGTTGGCTATTGAAGTTAGAAGCTCACAAAAAAGAACACCAGAAGGAAATTGAGCTCAATGATGAAGGCATGGAATGAAGAAATTCCAATGGACTTGTTGCAGCTGGAGTTCTGGAAGCCACAACTTTGAAACTTCTTGGTTGAGTGCACTGGAGCCCTGGAGAGAAGTGGAACAACTTGAAGGACTGCATGGCAGAGAAAGGGGTTCATTTCTTTGGGTTGTGCAGGGCTGAGAGGGAAGGAGAGCTTGCTGGTTGGAACTATTTCCAGAAATATAAATTATGGAAATCATTATAAATGTTTTGTCTCAGAATGCCCATGTATACATGTTTAATTTTAGGCCAGAGTGCCTATGTATATAAGAGTTGGTTGGAATGCCTGTGTGGATTAAGGCCAAAGAGCTTAGATTTGTAATGTTAATAACATTGGAATGGTGTTGTACACTGAGGACAATGCCAAAATAAGGGGAGGGGGATGTAACATCCCATTTTTAACCCTTATGAACTATAATGTATTATGTAATTATGACTTAGGTTGGTGAGCCGGTAAAGTAAAAAAGGGTCCAGAGTGCATATGAAATGTAATACTTCATATACATTAATAAAAATACATCGCTAGTTGCAAGACGGACAGGAACAAAAGAGATAAGGGGATATGATTCCACAAGAGAGGGGGCTTGAGGGGCTAAGTCTTTTTATTATTATTTTATTTAACCATAATTGATTTTATGGAGAAAAGGGGTTACATGAGATTCTTGGGGGAGACCATGTGGTTATTGATTTCCAAGTAATTATATAAACCCATATTTGGTTTGTTTGGGGGTTCACTTGTTCTTATTCATTAACTATACACCCTTCTCACTTTTTCATCTTTAGGAGCCTCATCCTTGTTGAATTTGTGTGCTCTTGGTATGAGCATGGATACAAATGGCTGCATGAGGGTGGATTTGGGTGAAGTTGGGGGTCTCCTTTCCCCTAGTTGGGAACTCTTCCCCCTGGTTCATCTTCTTCCCCTTGCTCCCTTGTTCTTCTTCCTATTCACTCAGTATTTCCAGTTCGTGTGCTCTTGGGCAGAGCATGGAAACAAATGTCAAGAAGAGGAGATCCATTGTTGAATGGATGTAATATTTTACTAATCATTCCATGAGGGAATGGATGCCTATGTGCATGAGCTTGATGCCAGTTCAGATAGAACTATCCACAACTAAGAACCCTTGGAGTTTCCAGTAGGGATATTTCTTGACCAATAGCACTGGAGCTCTAGAGAGAAATGGAACAACCTTAGGGACTACATGGCAGAGAAAGGTGTTCATTTCTTTGGTTTTTGTAGAATGAGGGGGAAAGAGAGATGAAAACTAGGATTTGATGTGTGGTTGGGAAACCTGAGAGCTAGTTAGACAACTGTTGCATGTTTTAGATTTGGCCTAGGACCCATCCTTGTGGATTCATAGCCTTGGATCAGGGGTGACATGCTATTGAGAGTAAATGAAAAACAATGTCTATGGTTGGGAGGAATGTCCTTGGTCTGCAACTAGTTGGTGAATCTTTACTTGAAAAGATAAGTGCTCTCTGTTTTTTTTGTCTAATGTTATTTCGCTGTGTATTTAATTATCTCTGAGATATGTATTTTTAATGTGATTTTCTGCTGATTATTTGCTATGCATGGCATTTTCCTTACTTCTCTATGTTGTAGCCTAGAGCTTCATTAATGCATGTGGTTTATTTCTTCTTGATTTCATATAAATGTTGTTTGAATTCAAACTCAGATCAAAGAACTAAGTCTTGGGACTACATCGTGCCTCGCTTGCTGGTGGTTGGGTGTGTTGCAACCTATTTAAGTGGCGTATCCTGGCCTGTGGATGAATGAGTATGTTACAAGCTTTGATACTATGTTAAGAATATAGAAAATAAAATGATAGAAAAGGATTAAGCCAACTCAATTATATTCATTCCATTGATACAAATATACATGAATAAACCACCTCATAGAGATATTTTCTTTAGATCCTAAAACCTTGCATCATGATTAGGCTAGGAAATCCTAACTAATTCGCTTAGTCATCGTTTGAAGCTAAATCATTATTATCCTAAATGAACAATGCAATTAAAGTTGAGATGAAGACTTAGGGATTGGTAAGGTAATGCATAGGCTAACAAAACCAACTTGTGTGATGCATCTACATAACTTTCCAATGTTAACAACTCTAAGATTCGAACTTTGATCCCTAAACTCTAATTCTAAATATTAACCCCTAAATCCTAAACCCTCATATCTAAACCCAAAACAAAAGGGACTAAAATATGATGTTGAATCAACACTAAATTGACATAATTTATAGAATTATAAATTCCCACACGACACTAAAAGAACACAATTAGTATTATATGACTCCCAGATCAACACAAAATGATGCAACATTGAATACACTAATATCTTATATAGCTAATATGGTGCTACTAAGTAAACACTCAAGTGACAAAAAAGTATACCCCAAGAGGCAAACATGTGATGTTGGACAAACACAAAATAGAAAAAAATGACACAAAACCAAATGATATAGGATGCAACAATGGGTGCTTGTAAGATTCCAAATCAGTGCAAGCTAGACATAGAGATTGTAAAAATGATGCAAATGCATGGCATCAGAAGAATATTATGCATGCTATTTTCCAATTTACCTAAAGTGAGATGCAAAAAATATATTATAACCCTATGTTGCAGTAGTGAACATCTATTGTGAATTATTAAAACCATTGAGAATTTATTCCCCTTTATGCAAATTCTCTAATTAGTTCATTATAGCTACCATGTTGTCAACTTGCAAATTCTCTAATTAGTTCATTATATTTTAAAGAGGCATACATATGTGATATTTGTAGGTTTATTTTCATAAAATAATTAAAGTTAGATATTTTTATTCCAAAGGTATTGTTTACCAGAGCGATACCTCAAACCATTTGTCATCAAACCTTGTCGATACAAACCACTTATTTTGGAAAACTCTTCGGCCACCTTAGAATCTTCCACGTGTCCTTTGATTAAATTAGCCAATGCATTTGGAATTACTATGTATATGCAAACCAAAGATTCATATGATGCAATACACAATAGTCTCTCCTTGAGTTTCCAACTTGCAACATTGATCTAAAAGCATTATGTCCACTCCCACAACATAGAGGTGGGAGAAGAACTAGGACTAGAAAAGTGTAGAAGAAGATGCATGACACAAGGTTGATTCTATCAAACAATTGCTTACAAACATCTAAGACAAACCCAATAGGGAGAATATCAATAATGTCAATACCATATCTCTTGATCTCGGTTTGGTTAATGAGCTTGTCCACTAGTTAAAAACATATTCTTCAAGTTGTTTTTTTGGGTGTTTTTGTAGAAATTGTATATGTATAGTTAGGAGGATTAAGGGATTTATGGTGTGGTATTTGAACCTTTGATTTGTGAAGCAAAATGTATATTTCATTCATGCTTGATTTGTTGGAATGGGTGTTTTTATATATCTCAAAAAATGATTAAAGAACTATTTTTTAAGCAACAAATTAAACAACAATTTGTTTTCCAAGGGTTTAGGTTGACATGGGTTGGTTGGATTCACATTTGCATTGGAAAAACCATTGTTTCCTTTACCAATCTCTTGTATATTCCATTAAAAAATCCAATGTAGAGAGTTTTTTTGTGAAGTGTTAGAGTGAACACATTCATTGTGAAACTATATGGATTTTTTAAAAGGGTGACTTGCAAATGCTTTGTAATTTCAGTATTTTGTACCTTTTGCAAGGATTTCATCGAACTATCATTGGATTCATGAACAAAAAATTGTTTGGTCTCATCATTACTATCCCATGATGTTGTACAACAAATTCAACTTCATGTAATTGCCATAGAATATACAAAAACCACATGATTTATCGGTAGACTCTGATGATGTCAATGAACTCCAAAATAGATGCGATGGAAGATTGAATTTGAGAGATGCTCCATCTTGGTATGTAGAATGGCTATCATCTTGTATGAGGTAAATGTCTTATAGAGCAATGTCATACTCTAGTATTATGATCTTGATTAGAATTGATAACCTTGCACTAATACAAATTTCATGAAACCTCTTCCTTATTCAAAGTGAAGGGGGAAAGACTAATCCCTAATATGATAGCAACCCATGGATATTAAGAAATTAAACAACAAACATTAGTCAAACCTTTTTGAAGAATTGAATAATGTGTGAGCTAAGGTTGGAAACCATTTAAGTTTGGGAGTGGATATTGACTAGATTAGCTAATGATAACCACCAATTAGCACAACGATCACTTTCCTACTATTGGTTCAATGTACAAATTTTGGGAAGGTACAAATGAGAAGAGGGTCAGATGGAGTCATGCATGGAATGAAGTTGTACAGAGTGTTCCTGTTGAATAATTTTGTCATTGATGTCAAAGATATGAGACTATGTATTCCTCAACACGTTGACAATTCTATGTAAACACTTATTGATAAACAACACATGTAAATGAGGGATCTGTGAAAATAAAGGTCAATCCAAACAAATTCAAGCTGCAGAGGAGGAGTAGTGAAATTGGACGCTGAACGAGACAACCCTATTGAATATGAATAGAGGGACAAGATCAAGGAGGCAAATCGAGTGAATTGAAGGTGCAACAAAACCATGGACCTGGTAATGAGAAGCATATCTAACCATTGGAAGTGATTAACTGGACTGGAAGACAATACTAATATATCCCACATGCAAAAAGAAAAAATGATTCTAAAGGATTTATAGTGAAAAAGTGTCATTACTTAGTTTAAACAAGTATGAGTGAGTTATGAAACCCTATGCAACTTGTTATCTTTTAAGTTGTGGGGTACACGTTATAGAGGATTCCATAGTACCATAATGTTTGTTAAAAACACATTGTTAAAGTTTTGGGGGCCTAGTGGCTTGGTGCCTTGATGGTCTGATATTGTCATATCAGATATTGAAATATTGGAATATCATTGTAGTATTGAAGTCCCGGTGGGTCGGTACCCGATGCCACATCAACGTCATGATAATAGCCATGATAGTGCCATGGTAGAAACCACATCAGTGCCACGTGTTAGGTCATATATTTTTTCCACGTCATCATGGTGTCTGAACATGGACAAAGGAAGTGATGATGTCATAGACACATTAGTGCCATGTCATCTAGTACACGTGGAAGGGGTCCACATGGAGACCATGTCATCTTCCACAAAAATATTGTGGTATATCACATATTGGATATCGAAATATAGGAGGAGAACTGAAGTGTTAAAGTCTCGGGGGCCTAGTGGTTCGATACCCTAGTAGCCTGGTGAGCTCGGTGGGACGATGGTCAGAACATAGAGTGACAAGTTTACATATTGGGATATCAGATATTAGAGTCTGAACATGAGTAAATGTGTGAAAGTGTGGTGAGATGATACCCAAGTGGGCTAGTGAGTTGGTGGTTCCGATGTACCAGATATAAGCTAATAGTTGAAGGCATGTGTTTGAAGTTATAAAGGCTCCATGGGTCGATGGTTCTGGTGGCCTAGTATACAAGATCATGGCTAAAATTGGAAGGCACATGTTGGAATTTTCGGGGGCCCAGTATACCAGATAGAAGCATCCAAAAGGACAGTGTTAGCACCCCAAGGGGCTGGTGAGCCCGGTGGGCTGGTGAGCCCGGTGGGCTGGTGATAGTTAACTGTACTATGTTTATAGGTTAAATTTGTATGTTCAAAGCCTTGGTGGCCCCATGATCCGATAGTCCTAGTGGTCCCAATATGTAGTAAACCAATTGAGAAAAAAAATCAACAGATGATATCTAATCAAGGACTAGATCGGATGATTGTTGAGTGTCAAGGTAATATTGTGTGTTTCGATGGCTAGTGAGCATATTGATGGTCATGATCTATTCCACAGTGCATTGGATGGTTGTTGAGCACTGATGTATGTGATGTGACCAGTGAACAAGATCACATGTGATAGAAAGAATTTGGGACCAATTTTCATGGAGTTGTTATACAACCCAATTTTATGGAGAATCTAAGGATTCAGATCCGACCCCATGAGCATGAATTCTTGTGTATGCGACAAATATTGGGTGTATGGAATTAGTTTATAAATAATGATCCCCTAATTTTTTTGATGTGTGAATGAAAATATGTGGAAAAATAAGTGAAGCTTTGAGGTTCTCAAGTGTGAGAAGATGAAGGAAGAGTGATATGTAACTATCTAAGGGTGACAGGGAGGTGTTAGGTTAACAAAGGAACATCTGTAGTTATGCTGGTATTGAATAGTTGGAGAGTTTTAATTGTAATTACAGCTACAACATAGGAGCTCTTGAAACTGCAATTTTATGAATATTAATGCCCAAAGTAATGTATTGAACAGATGATAGTTTAAGAATATTTGAAGACTGATATTGGGAGTAGGTGCTTGTAGCAGGTAGGTACCTGCAAATATTAAAATAGTAGGTTGGTGCCTACACCTCACTAAGTTGGTGCTCAACTAAGGAGATTGGTGTCTCCAACAGGTTGGTGCCTACAAATATTGTGATTGTAGGTGTAATACCCCATTTTAAACCCATGATTATATGTAATTAATAATTTCTAATGAATATCATGCCATGGCATATAAACATTGTAAATGTAGAATTGTTTAATTGGAAAATGCCAAATAGTTGACTGATGGGTGAAGCCTTAAAATTATTGGACATGATACCATGAGAGGGACAAGTGAAGGGGAAGAAAAGGGGATTCATGTGAAAAATATCCCAAGACACATTCATGAATGATGTGGAGGAAATAACCATAATTCCTCTAGCTTGTAGCTGAAGAAATTCAATGATTGAGAAGGGGTTGGTAGTTGAACAACCAACCACCCCTATTGAATAAATGTATGGGGAACTGGATGAATAGAGGTAGTACCTTCACCTCACTCCATAGATTGGATGGATTTCTTCTGACAGAAGAAAGAATGCATGGGTGCATGCAAGAGAAGACATAAGAAGGAGTAGTTCAAAATGGAGAGTTTTGATTTTGATTTTGGAGGACGACATGGAAAGAATGGGTGCTTGCAAAATAAGAAATAGGAAGAAGTAGTGGAGGCACATTGTGTAGCCACAAGAAATAGTAAGAGAAAACAATTGTTTCAAGAAGGTTGTGCTTGTGCGAGAGGAGAATTCGTGCAGTAGAATAAAATGCTCACGTGAGAGTAGAGGAAGCTCCGATATGTAGATCAAAACAAAGGAAGAATTGGGAAGTCTTCCTAGAAAATGAATGGTCACGCTAGAGAAAATAAGAACCAAAGTCTCAACTGGAGAAAAAAAAGGGTTGCAGGCTTGATGTTGTTGGAAAGAAAATGACACTGGAAGGGGAGGGCACTGAGGGAAAGTGTAGTTGTCAAAGGAATCCATTGTGCATAGGAAATACAACTAGGAAGGCATCTGATAAACCCCATGGAGGTCTCGAGATCAGTGGGAAAGAGGGGAAACTTCTCTTATTTCCACTGGAGTGGAGGAGAGTAACGTCCCTAATCCATTCTTTGATTGGTTGAGTCAATTATAAGAATACCTTTGTGGCATCATGGCTTAGCATGAGGGTGGCATGCTATCAAAGTGATTGAACATCAACACCTATGGTTGGGTGGAAAGGTGTTCATACACAATCAATTGTATGGATAACTCCATCATAGAACATATAAGTATTCATATGCTCCATGTATAGAGTAAAATGAATGGTTGGTTCCTGTAATTGTTTCATAAATGTTCATGTATGTAAATGAAAAAAATGGTTGTTTCAATGCAATCCCTTATGATGAAGTAATTGTGAAATTGTATGGAAATACACATGTCTTAATGAATATTTAAACATAAGGACTCTATATTTTTGCTTGAAGGATAAAAACACTCCATATTGATGTAATGGAAATAAATACATGGTTTGGGCAAGAACCTGTAAGTAAAATGAAATGTTGTTTGTTTATGTTATCCCATGTGTACAATAATATACTAGTTGAAATGGGTTTCCTATGAAGAGGAACTAGATCTACAATTCAAGAAATGAATGCTAATTCCTGAGAGGGATGGAGTGTTGTAATCTCATTTCCAATGATTATTAATTAATTGGTAATGTGATCTAAAAATGAGGAAGACTTGTATTCTTGAAAATATTTGCAAGGTAAATTTTATGTGTTAAAATGAAAATGGATCAGCTTTGCAACACAAATTTAATAGGATTTACTCATTCAAGATGCATATAAACAACAACAAAAATAGTGAACAGAAAACACATAACACAACAAATGATAAAGGAGTTCACCCCTCTCTTGGGCTACATCTCCTGGTCCAGCTTCCAATGGATCATTTGTATTATTTGCTCAAAGTGCTAAAAAATGTGCTTTACAATGCTCAAAATTCCAAATAGACTGCTCCAATGGCTTCAGAACATCCAAAAACCCCTAGCTGGGCTTTTTCGGCACCTCGTTTGGCCAAAAATTGAAGAAGATAGGCTTCCTGGAAGTCCCCCCTTCAAACTTGCTGTCTCTGCATCTACAAAACACACCCTTGTTGGCTCAACCTAGCCCACACGCATATTTAAGAGTAAAAATTTAGCACTGGGTGCAACCACACGACCGGTACAAACTGTCGCACGGTTACGCACTGACCCTTAACCGTCTAAGGACTGTGGACATGTGAAGCGCCATACGACCGTGCAAATATAAATAAAGGGCCAAAGTTCAAATGGTTATAACATAGGCGTGCCCATGGTAACATCACATACCATGCGACCGGCGGTTCAAATGAAAGGGCTATACAATAGAGCGCGCATATAATAATGTGGTCACATTGTATATACGCGGGACTTAGCCCCGACCCGATTCACACCCACCATATAATATATTTCAACATAAATATAATATGTGCCATTTATATTACAAGGCACATGTGGCGACGCGTCGGTCAACGAACCTTTCCAAGGCTCTTCCCCTGCCCGGAGGTCGCGGGGTCGAGTCCTGCTGAATGCATAAATTTTAAACCAACATGTGTGTGACATGTGGCGGCCATTGATTGGGCCACGTGTCACCATCCCTTTCATTGCAAACATGCCACGTAATATGCCAACTATCCACACAACTGCCTGCCACGTGTCGTATGACCTGCCTAGTCAGCGTCCGTATGGACTGTACAGTCAACACCCCTTTTTTTGCCTGTTTGTCATTTTGAACATAACACGATATCTCTCGTTCCCGACGTCCGTTTGAACCCAAATGAGTTGCGCTGGGTTCATAACGACGAGGCCTACACTCCCATTCGATTTGAAGTGATTCCGAGCACTTTGAATTTTGAGCAAAATTTGGTCCCCTGGATCACACCTCTCCATTGGAAAGCTTTTGGACCTCCAAAAGACTATTTTCAGTCTATCTGAAGATGAGGGTATAGCTCCCTCACCTTTCCAACCTCAATCCACTTGGCTTTGCTTGGATTTGTACCTTTAAGACCA